>JARHVA010006186.1:615000-915000 GCA_037957365.1 Torreya grandis | reverse complement strand
ACCTAGAAATAGGTTAGGAAAAATATCCCCCACTTCATTATCTCCAATCTTGAGTAACCAATTTGAGATCTAACCAAATACCCTCAAGCCTATTTGCATACTCAGGGCAAGTGTACCTCCACATATAGTAGTGCCTCTATTAGGTTATATTGAGCCAAAATGATATATATTTCATGTGCTAGCTGAACCAAAATACACACTCCCATTTTTTAAATTGTTTCATGATCTAATGCTTCTTAGAACATATTTATAGAAAATAATTTTGTTTGACCAACTAAGTTCTGAAAAAATACTCATATCACTATGGGACCATAATAATATTATATACATATACATATATACACACACATAGAGATATGCATATATATATGTATGTATAAATGCATGAACGAATGTATGTACACATAATTCACATTATATATACCTATTGAGCACACAATATATAAGTATAGGTGGTGATAGTCTACTGTTATGACCCATTTGGCCAAATGGCAATTACTTGACATTTATATTTGGAATCACACAAACCATCAATGTACCTTCAATGGATAACTCTAATATAGCATGGATATCCTCTAATTTTAATGTCATATCAACTATTTCCCCATCCACCACCCACCTACATGTGTTAGTGTGTGTCTCCTAGATAGCCATAAACATTAAAATGAGATCAACATCCATTAGAACCCAATACATATCCATAATTATAATAAGCCCTAGATTGATAAGATGATCCATGTCTATATCCAAAATTATGATCAAAATATTAAGAATCCATGAGAAATCCATTGTGTTTCATATTCAAACTCATATATACTCCTCAAAAAAATTAATGACATAACCAATCATTCTCATGTCAGATTAAAATCATACAAATTATAAGAAAAATAAAAAAACACTCTTATTCATATATTTATAACAACATAATATTTTTTTACAATGCATAATTTTACATGTATTGTTTTTTATATGTCATTGGTTATACTATAGTACATCATCATCCATTTCTTAAATTTTATACTACATCGACCATCTAATAAAATTTCATCAACCACCTATTATTATCTTAATTCATTGGCCTTTTTCACAAAACACCATTGGTCATTTTCCCACAATTGAATGCATCTACCATTTTACATAACCTCATCAATCATGTTTTTATTTATCACATGCATAATGTCATCAATTGGGTTGATGAAATGTGCATGTGTAGTCTCATTCATTATTATGAATTACACAATTATCGAAACATTATTATGAGAAGAGCCTATTATCCCTCTATATGTTACTATTTTTTTTTACAAAATTTGTGAAATTTTATCCAAGAAAATTTATGTTATGCCCTATTTTTACAAATCTAAAATATATGCTCATCTTAAATCTAAGTATAAAACCTACATCAATGATTGTCACAACTAACCTAGATTGTTCTCACCTACACTCACATGTTCACTCTATTAGCATCATCTGTTTCTATACCAAAAATGATTTTTCTAAATCTCAAATATCTCCAATTTTAAAAATTTAATATACCAAATTAAGGGTCATGACCTTATTCATATTATCCTAATAAAAATTTCAAATTTTAAAAAATATCTCCCTGATTGTAGATATTATTAAAAAACCAAAATAATCATTATAATACTAGTGTCTCAAGGAATTATATGATACTAATGATTTTTTTTAAATATTCCATTTTTATAGGCATGTTATATCTATGTTATCAATAATTTGGCACATTACCACCCAATACAACTTACCACTAATAATAAAATATGGTATGTTACATTAAAATACCCAAGTATGTGAATTAGCATATGTGTTTAATCCTAATTTAGTTTTATAAAACTTAATATGATAGAAATTAATATAATAATGATTAATTTTAATTAATATCATATGCAAAATTACTCAATAAAAATGATTGAAAATCTGATAAAACACACTAACTAAATATAGACATAAATGTAAAAAAATAAGTAATAAGGATATTAGATTATTTTTGAGTTATGATTGTATGAATGTTGTGTCTCTACACTACGTAAATGAGTTTTGCATTTATTTTTCCAGCCTATTATCCCCGAGTCACTTCCATCAGGTTGGGTCAATATTGATAGTTGATATTGACCTAAAGTGGTATTTGTAGTCTCTACACACAAAAATATATTATTTTATTTTAGGATAATATGCTCGTGTAACATATATTTATTCCTTTAATCACCTCCATAATCACATAGATATACATATATGATCATAAAGCTTATTATGCATAATAAACCTAATATAAAATGGGGGTGCCATGAAAAAGGTTTAAGTTGGATTGACCTTGGTCAAATCCTTATTAACTAACCGAGTGTTTCACTATATTTCCAATACTCTAAATATGGAAAAATCTCAAGTGTAGTTCTCCCACTAATGTATGTATGTGTAATTATGGATGTAAATATATATGCTCTTTCTCCTACCTTGCCCTTGGTATAATCATAAAAATCAAAATTTACCTTTGTAATATTCATATTTATCTCTAATAATTATATAAGTGCAATATGTAATATTGTCTAGAATTTCATAATGTAAATTATTTGTCCCCAAATACATTATAGTGACTTTGTATATATAGGATCCTATATATTTTAATTAAGGACATAATGACATGAAAAGTTGACAAAAATAAATTAAAACACTCCTAAACAAAGATCATAAAATGAAACATGCCCAAAATAAATTGAAAATATGTCTGGGTCACTTACATCATATTTGATCACTATCAATAGTTGATATTGAATTTAAATGGTAGAATCAATATGAGGCTTCAAAAAATTCTAAGATGAACAAAAGGGCCATATATATTTGTAATATGGAAAATAAAGATGAAGATGATAGGACAAATGTGTCACACAACTAAATAACATTAGCAAAATGATCTAAAGAGAAAAATAGATGACCCACTATGTACTTAGTTATTAGTTTGAAATACGTACATGAAAGGTTTCCTAAAGGCACTATGAAATAAGTATTATACCAAATATATGTATCTATGTTCTATGCCCATTAATTTTACATTTTAGTAGAACTATAATTATTTGGATAAAATGGAAAGATAGAATGCAAAGCTGCATTACCGATTATGAAATTAGACTTTTGTTGGTCAAATGGTCCTTGATGTCCTAGTGGTCCTAAAAAAATTATGTATGTGATTAGATATATTTATGACCAAATAAATAAGTATAGTTATAATGAAAAATAAAATATATATTCAAATAATAACTACACCTATATGTATGTCATTTGGTGTCACTCTTAGAGTGTGCCTTTATTGTGAAGAGTGGAGATGTCACAGGTCAAAATTTGACCTAATCACTATGGATAAGAGGGAAATTATAGTATTATTGACTTCCTAGCTAGGGAAATGGAAAATATTCCAAGTGGTTATTGGAAGAGTAGTGTTTAAGATGAAATGTGGGAATACAAATTGGGTTCAATGAATGTCATGTTAAGCATCATTAAAGTTTAACACATTACTAAAAATGAATAAACCAATATGATAGGTTTATAAATTCAATTTGTATAGTTTTAATCAATTTTTATCAACCATGATCAAAATATAATGAACAATGTTCATGCCCTCATCATGACCTCAAATATGATTGTATAATTTCATTAAATTTATCTCAATATACAATAAATGTATGATTGAAAGGGAATGAAAAATTTTCATGCCCCCATCATGACCTCAATTCCAACAAATTTTAATTGGAATGATATAAATTTTTTAAAAATGTGTAATAATATATAACTCTCTATCAAAATTGAATGGTGAATACATGGAATATGCTCATGTCTCCACTATGTATGTCATATCCCTATAAATGTGTCTTAATCTAAGATATATATAAATATGTAATTTTTATTCTTGAATAATAGAGTGAATCTACATGGAATATACCCCTAAAATATATACCAATGTGTATAATGTGTCTCAAAATTTTTAACCCTTATCAAAAAAAATTGTAAGATATTCCATATACTATATCATACTGATATCTTTAATAATTTTGAACTATTTATAATGTGCCAAACTATGATAATATGAATCATGTATAATGTTTCAAATTTTGGTCATATAAATCATGTATAATGTGCCAAACTTTGATAATATATATCATGTATAATGTGTCAAAATATTATCATATTAATCATGTATAATTTTCCTAACTATAGTAATATGAATCTTTGAAGCCATAATGTCAGATTGAGTGGCCTAAAATTTTAAACATATTATCCATGTGCAACACTAATTTATATAATTATATATATGTATGCCCTAATTTCTATGTGATGGATGTAATTTTATAATCAATTGTGTTAAGAAATATGTATAATTATATATGTTTGATCATTTGTAAAAGTTTCTAAATTGATTAGATCTTAACTTAATCATTTAAAATATTCACTTTTTGGTTTGTATGATTGCAATTTGAATTTAAAATGAATCAGTCTCTATGAAGCTTATAAAAATAGTATAGGTCATTGATTTTGATCTTTGAATAGTATAAAATAATTTTTAAGGCAATGATGTGTATATGTAGAATCAAGAGTTTCCCAAATTATGTAAAAATGAAACAACATTTTGGTAAAAAGAGAGTATTATCAAAACTATGTGCACTTAAAATTATTGATATTAGTCATGTAAATATTACCATATGGAATAACATGTTACATATGTTTCAAAAAAATTGATGGAAGTGATTTTGATATATATTTTTTGAGATATGACATGTATAAGATTTGTAAGTATTAATTAATAAATTGAATGTGGTATAGTGTATAGTCAAAAAGCCAATCCATATAAATAGGTTGATTTTATATAATTTTTTAAATTTATTTACACATTGTTGATATAAATTTTTAGCTTTGATATTTCATGATGACAATAAATTGATATCCATTACCTATCCAATTTGAGCTTTTGTAGACTACCCTACAATCCCAACCACCTAGGGACCTAGTATGTATAATTTTTTTTCCTTTTTATCCATTATTTTATTTTAATTTATTTTTAAAATATTCATTTTTTAATATTATTGATTTTAAATAGTTTTTGAGAAGTTTAAAGGGATGATGATACTGACCTTATAAGGTCACTGCCATCAAACCTATGATAGAACCATATAGATTTTTAACAGTATTAAATAAGAAATAGACCATTTTGGATGATAATGTTCAATGATAATGATGATTTTGGATAAATGTGTCCTTAGGATTTTAATTTTTTAATTTATATTTTTTATACTTATTTTTATTGTATTTGACTTTATCTTATATTTTTTTATTTTATTTGTTTGTAGATAAATTTGCACATGAGAGAGTTCAAATATGATCTTCATATGGAAAGCATTAGTGAGCACATTTTATATGATGTTGGATGATAGATACTTGATAGTACAGGCCTTACACATGTATCCTAATTAGGTTAATTACCTTATGATATGCACCTTATAATTATTTTAACTAAGATATGAAACATTGACACATGTACATTCTGACTTCACATAAGAGATATCATTGTCAGCTTAGAGGAAGTGTTAAAGATCTTGAGATTATCAATTATTATGGGTGGGACTTAATATGAAATATATTGTGTTAGGGGTAAGTACATCATACTCATTAATATATGGCTAGTTAGGCTTAGGGGACTAGTATAGATAAAATTATTTTATAGTTTTTTTTGGAGATATTGTTACATCAGGTGTTCCCCATATATAATTGTTTTTGTGTTTTCTTTTTTCATCATTTATTATTATGGACATCAGGGCCATTTATATATCACATCTTATGTATGATTTTTTTGGGATATACAGGAGAGAGGTACCAAATATTTATGTCAGCATTGTATGTTTACATAATATATATATATACATGTTTACATTAGAGAGCCACATAGATATGGTTTATCTAGTTAGGGGACCATTTAGAGACTAGGCCCACCGACATATTTTTTTAGAGTGTTGGATGGTACCCATGTATAGGTTACATACAACCATGTAGTATTGGGATCATTTTTGATAGTTTGATAGTTGTATGATAATGTGGATACCATAAAAGGGTTTCAAAAGATTGGTTGAGGATGGTAGGGAGATTCATAAAGTCTACATGAACATGTGGTGAAGGATTTATTCTTTGGACTCATTTATAGATTCTAATATGAGAAGGTCAATAGATAATTTAACATTATGGAATATGTTCCCAAAGATCTTAATCAATGGACTTATACTATGGGGTTTCATTTTTGTCCCAGTGATAGGTTAATGCCTAATGATGTTGACCTAGCTCACTGATCTATAGGATAGGTGTATCTAGTTATTTTTTTAGTGGCTGGAGATGATGTGTGTTTTATATAAGTGTATATGTAATGGTATATGTAATTGATGTAGCCCATTTTTATTCCAATTATTTCATCTAATATTGTTAATTATCCCCTAATATAGGGTGATAGATATGGATGAGGTAATAGTGGTGTAGGCACAGTAGGACTAAAACCTATATCAGATCCTACACCATAGCTTGAAACACAATGGCCACCATAAATGGATAATAGGGTATCTTTTATGACTGAGAATAAGTGTGTGTGTTTTTGTATAAGTGTATTTAATCATGGGTTTTTTTATTAGTTTATATTGTTTTTCATATGCCATTTTTTTGTTGTAGGTGATGCATAATAGTCATCAATGTTTCATGCTTCTCTCCACACACAATAAATATTTCATATAATATATTTGGAAATGGATTGCCTGAAAGAGTATAAAATATTTTGTATGTACATGTACTATTTTTTTATCTTATTTCAATTATTACAAAAATATTTACTATAGTTTATATTAAGTTAGATGATATGTAGGTATAACTAGATAGATGATATGTGTTTACCTTTGAGAGTAACACTAATATATCTGGAGATATTCTTGCCCATTATAGTGCTATATAGGTAGATAATTTTTATGCAATTATTTAGTTAGGGGTTATTTAGGAATGTATGAAATGATATAGGTACATTTTTAAGGGGTTAGATATAATAAAGGAGAATCCACTTTTAGGGATATTAGGCATAGATATAACCATAATCATGAGCTAGATGCATCAAGGGATGTATCCTTGATTGTTGATAAAGCTTATTGTATTGAAAAGTTTGATTTAACTATATAAAATGAATACTTTGGTTTGTGTTTAATAAGTCTTTATAAATGGATCTACATATTTGTATTATCTCATGTTATTTAAGCTCACATTTTATTTCCTTTATTTATTATCTCATTTTAGATAAATGAAATGATCAGTTGATATTACATCATGTGTTAGACTTGAATATATTTTCATTTATTTTATTATATTAATTTTTGTTTAATTATTGGGATTTGTATGTTTGTATAGATGTCATGTGTAGAATAGTATGTTACTTAATAAAAATCATTCATGTATATATGATATTAATCCATGGTACTATTACATATCCTTAATTTTTAGAAAATATTTCCCCATCCACTTGGGAATAGGAATTTATTTCAATCATGTGAATTTATTTGATGGTCCTTTAATGCAACAAATTGAAAAGGTTCATTTTTTGTTTTTGTTTTAGTAAAATATTTTTAACTTGTACTTTATAATTTCATAGAAAATAATAAATTTAGGTATGTAAAGTCTATCATATAATGGTGTATTTATAATATTAAACATAATTTGGTTTCCATATATAGAATTGGAGTCAACCCGATCATGATATGTTTTGATTATGTGTCTTATGTTTCAAAGCACCCACAACATGCATTAAGGAGACAAATTATTGGGAATGAATGTTAATATTATCAATAGGTTATTTCAATGAATAAATATTATTATTTTAAGTTTCCATAGAAACAATTATAAATGGGTGAAGACGGTCTAGGCATAAGAGTTTTTATATTGGACATAGGTTGAGAAGAGTAATCATAGCCATGTTTAACATTATCTTCCATAGATTCACATTATAAAAATATATCATTTCATATAATTTAATAATAATTAAAAGGAGATTCAACAGATTTTTCTTCAATATAAGTCTCATGCAAAGAGATGTTTTGATAGTGTATTCTAAGAGAGGAAAAATAATCATCACTTGTGTTTGCATAATTTAGTTTTTCTATAAAGAGAGAAGGAATTTCAAATTATTTTTCGATTTATAGAGAGAAGTAATTTCACATTATTTTTTCATTTCTAGAGAGAAGGATTTTTTACATTATTTTTAAATTTTAGATAAATAAGTAATTTAACATTTATTTACTATTTCTATACATGGCTTATGACTTTTTATTTTATAATAGTCAATGTGATGAAGTGTAGTGGAATACTTTAGAGATATAAAAAGTGTTATAAAGGGAGACTCATATTTTAGCCCATGTGACATGTTAGGAAAATCAACATGTTAATTATTATTTTTCTCTTCTTTTTATAGTGTATATTTAGATAATAATTCAAATAATAATTAGGGGAAGTAGGTTCTTATACTTCATAGTTAGTGTGTTCATTTTTCATTCACTATAGTATTCATTATTTTACCAATTCTCTTGATTTTAATAATTGAGATCATTGAGATCATACCCATAATTAAAATCATAATCATTTCCATGAAAATCATATCCCTCATCTACATAACTAGAATCATTAGTCACATATGTTTGGGTATTAGTCTATTCATTATCATAAACATAATGGATGTATTATCTAGATAGTAAGTTCTATACATGATGAGAGCTATTAAGGGTTTCTAAATTTTTCTCTATTTTAAATTTTATTAAGCCTTAAAATGCTATTGAGATAGAGGATATGAATAATCATAATTGGTAAAAAAACATGGAAATATTATGTATTTGGTTTAATAAAAAATCAAGTATGAAAATAAAAACCTTAAGGTTGAAATTTGAAACCCTAAAATGATGGAAACTTAACGATGATATAAGGTTTAACACAGTCCAATCAGTATATGAGTTCACAAATATGTTTTATCCTAAATTAGGTTTTTAAACATCAATATAATATAAACTAGTATAATAATTATTAATTGTGGTTTATATAGTATGAAAAAATAATCATGAAAACTAATAAAACTATGATAAAGTGCACCAACTATATATAACAATAAATGTATAACAAGAGGTAAGAAGGATCTTACATTTTTTTTATGTTATTTTGAGTTTTTATTATATAAATATTTTGGTTTTTCACTTTTTAAATGCCATTTTCATGTCTCATTACAACCTATTATACCTAAGTCACTTCCATCAGGTTGGTTTCTATTAGGTTGGTTCAGTATCGATATTTAATACTAAACTACAGTGTCTAATATTGGCAATACAAAGAAAAATATTTATTTTATGATGATGTTCCTATGTCTATAATTATTATTTATAGCTTAAATCACCTCAAAAATCATGTAGATGCACCTATATGATCAAAACCCCAATTATGCACAAGCAGTCCAATATCAAATGGGGATATAAAATGAAGGGGGTGAGTTGGACTAACCTTGGTCAATCTTTATTGAATAGCCAAGTACTACACTACATTTCCAATTATTTTAATAGGTTTCAAACATGAATTTAGTTCTCTTACTAATGTGCATGTGTGTAATTATGGATGTAATACTATATTATCTTTATCCTATCTTGCCCTTAATACAAGCATGAAAAATGTAAATTGACCATTTAAAGCTTTAGATTTAACAGATACATTGGTGTAATATGTAATATTTTACAACCATTGATAATGTATAATGTTTTTCCCTAAATAACTTATAGTGAAGTTATATATATAAGAGCTTCTAACTTTTAATTAAGGATATAATCAAGTGAAAATATGACCAAGAGAAGTTTAAGCACCCCCAAATATTGTTCATAAAATGAAACATGACCAAAATAAAATAAAAATATTTATAGGTAGATTAATTCATCTTAAGTCACTATCAACATTTGATAATGATCATAAATGGCAAAACCAATCTGCAACCTAAAATATTTTAGGATAAATGAAAAGGCCAAAGTTCTCTATAATATGGAAAATAAGGTTAAAGATGATAGGAAAAATTGTCACATAACCGAATAGAGTTAGTCATATGATTAAAATACCAAAATACATGTTCCAGTACGTACTTATTTTTTAGTTTGAGATACATACAAGAAAATTAACCCAAAGGCATTTTGAAACAAGGCTTGTCCTAAACATGAGTATCTATAATATGTTCATTTCTGTAATTTCATTTATTTTAGATTTACCATAATTTATTATAACACTTGTTTTCTTCTCTTTGTGATATATTTTTTCTTTTCCCAGAGCAACATAATTTATTACACTTTTGTGAAACATAATGAGCTTTGGGTGGGGCATATGTATACACCCTTTTTTCATTTACCAACACTTTATTTAGTGATAATTGTCAACTCATTAATATTCCCAAGTGTAGGTCCTAAGGAGTACACTAATATTGGGATTGGATAGCTTGTGGAGATTTATGAGATCACTTTTCATGCTTTAAAATTATTAATACCACTTTCAAATCACTGTGACATCAACTTTATTTTTCCTAAGAGGCTCCCAATCTCTATTTCAATCCTATTTTTTCCATTTATTGTATTTATTTGACATCATCATCTTGACTAATGATTTATTGTAGTGCCCATTATAACATTGATATCATCATGTACATTGATAATTTACTATTTTTTTGTTTGAAAACTCTTTGTACACCATTGATAAAGTTGGTGATTTTGGCTAGATCTTATTTTTTACTTTTATGTTTTAGATCTATATTAATAGGGTTCATGATTTTTATTTCTCAAAATTTAGACATCTAATCTACTTTGAACATGAACACAAATAAACCTTAAGAATACAAATATTAATTAGGGCTAATGATGTTTCATTAAGGGAATAAGTTAGCACAAGGAATTGAAGATATCAATGAGATAATTTGAATTAGTGATTTATGCTTAGTCTTTAAAATCCCTCAATTGGGTATAATTAATTATCCTTATTTATACTTTTCCTTAACCTAAAAAAATCTCTTGAGAAAATGCTAAAAGCCAATATGACTTTAATATGTAGATAATTTAACCTAAGGTAAATATCCCTAACTGTATACTATCTATTTTGTACTTTGGTTGGTATATTAGATTGGTTCATTTTAGGTCTATATATGTGTATATTAGTACATGTTATTAAGTACATCATTATATGTACATGCCTTTTATTTTTATCTCATGGTATATCCATAATGGATTCTTACAACCAATTAAATTATAAATATATTGCTTACCACCTAATGGACATTTTATTCCCTGTAGATATTTCTTATCTTTTAATGACCTTTTAAACTAGTTAAGCTTTATAATTAACATTGTGTGTGTATATTATCAATCCTTAAAACCTCATGTACTCATTAATCTTTAATATATCCTCATACCAATTTTTTGACCATAATATTTTGTGTATTGTATCTATAATTATCTTCAACCTTTTATTGTTTTAGAAGACCCTTATATTGTTGTTTTAATAATTTTGGGAATATTGGAATATTATTCCTATTTTAGTTAAGGGTCTAGAATAGTAAATTAATAAATAATATTAAAATAAATATATTACTAATATGCAAAATTTATTTGACCTTTATAGCTTTCTAAAAATAGTAATGAAAGAGGAGAAATATAACTTATCTTAAAACTGGGTTGATATGGTTAAGACAAAGACTGATACTAGCTATGAAGAAATGGGATAGTGTCATGAACCAAGATCTAGATTTCATTTGATAAAAGGATAATAATACCAAAAATAGGAAACTTCAAGGTCTGGTGCTATAGTCCAAGTCCTACCATTATTTTCCAAACTAGTCATAGAGATTTGAGTTATTTGGGTTCTATCTACTATCCTTATTTAAGCCTGCTTATGAAATTTTAGGTCCTGAATGTTAACATAGGTCTTTGTAGAGCTAATTCAATATTTAAACCCTAGACCTTCAATATGCTTGAATGAAACTTGAGAAATATGGGAGGGGGTTAGTATATGTAAGATGTACTAAACATGTATCTACACCTTTTGTGTGGGCACACTACCTACATACTAATACTCTAAAGAGGGATCAAGCCATATATAGTTCTTCCACATGATGTGTTTTGTGTGATAGTTTTATGTAGATGTAAAAATGCTAAATTGGGAGTGATTGAGGTGACTAGGGACTGGTGTGAGTGTTTGAATATGTTGGTATTTATAATAGATGGTTGTATACAAAGAATAGGGAAATTTTCCTTGGTGGTCTTGATTGATTTTCTAATATTTTAAAACCCCTTCTAAATGAAATTTGAATATGATTTTATAGAGATATATTGGTCATGGGTTAAATGTATTCACACTAGGCTGACACAATGAAGAATAAGAATCAGAAATAAACAATCATTTGGGCTCAAAATGTGATTGGATAGGAGCATTAGAAATGGGACACCCTAGGGTTTGATGCTATAGTCTAACCTCAATGCTCCTATCCTATAGTATTTAGACCTAGAGGGATGGAATTAACATGGGAAATGTAATCTGGCTAAGCTAAAATTAGGTCTTAAAAGTCTATGGAAGAATGGTTATAAGTAAAAAGGTATCTAGAATGGTTATGACAACATGTAAGAGGTTTTTATAGATTGGGTAACATAAGCCACACTTAAACTACCAATTTGGACACTTTATATGACTATATTTGCCCCACTTTATTATAGTGATGAATCAAAGAGAAATACTAGGAGAAGGGAAAGTAGAAAGTATACCTAAACTTACTTGCAAGGGTGAAGCCCATGAAGCTATGTGATGTTGAGCGTGTGTAGAGGGATCACATTGTGAAGTGTATATCTATAAGAAAAAATAAAGAGTATATTAGTTCTTAATAGATATAATATATCTAAAATAATAATGTATAAAAGCTAAGTAAGAGAGAGAGGAAGAGAAAGGAATGAATACACCTCATTGGGTATATGAACCAATATAAAACCTATTGTGATGCTGAATTGTGTTAAATGATGTTGGATATATGTTGTACCAAAGGTAGTATCATGAATGGAGTTGAGTGATAAATTCCCTAAAAGTGGCTCAAGAATGCAAAGGCTAGCCCTTTGGCTCCATCATGGCATACTAAGTGAATCTCTATAATCATGCGTGTTAATTAATGTTTGGACTATGTGTCTAATCCATTTAAGTAGGTGACTCAAGAATACAAAGGCTACCTAGTCCTTTGACTCCATCATTTACCACTAAATGAAACTATGAACTAATATCAGTATGAATTTATGTCGTATGAGATCTCTCTTGAAGCCCATGAATGTTCTAAAATCTAACAATGTGGCATGGATAGATGAATGTGTACTAGAAACTAGGCCAATCTTGGCCACTTTGGAAGGAAGAGATTAGGCTTGTATGAAAGCCACTCCAAAAATAAAAATTAGGCTTATATGGAAGCCACTCAAGAATGTGTAGGTTAGGAATATATGAAATCCACTTAGAAATGATACCAACCACCTTCAGATGGGATAAATCATGCAACTACTAAGAATGCCTAGGTAATATACTAAACTCAGAAAGAAAAGAATTCAAATGTGCCACACACTTTATCCCTAATCATTGGTGTTTGTAACATGGATTTTGATTTATAAATTATACAAACTATCCAATCTAAAATTGGAAGCAAGAGCCATTATGCCATGCATGATGCCCCCTATGTCTAGATTATCTAATAACAATTGTACTAAAACTATTGATTTTGAACTAAACCATATCTAACAAAATTGTAGATAATCTTACCTTTCTACCTATTTATAGAAAATATGGTTTTATTTCTCTTTGGATAGGAGTGAAAAAAAATAGGACACCTTACTATCCAACACTATTGTCCATGTCTAGTGCTATCTATTTTCCTTTATTGAATTTGATGACTGTTCTATAATTTTCACTATTTTTTTGGTCTATTTTGCCTAGTTTGACCTCTAATTATTATTTTTAGTGTTCTAAAAATAATTTTTCAATTGATAGGAGCTCTGATCTCTTTCCAAAACATGTGTTTATTTCCCCCTTTTCTGAGGGTAGGAATTAAGACCTTGAAATGACTTCCCTCAAAAGGAAGAGCCCTAAAAGTGTGGTATGCTATGAAATACATGATATAGCAATGATAATCAATAAAATGTATCAAGATATAGCTTAGTTTGCATTGTAGATTTTTAGATCAATAAGGGTATGCCTAGAAAGATATAATAATGTAATAATATGTTCAATGTGTTAAATTTACACTAGAAATGTTAGTTGTTAGTTTTCAAGGAGGGATGGAGCATGATGTCCATCATGGCATACAAAAAAGAAAGACAATGCATGATGTGGATCATGGCATTGAAAATAGTTAAGAAGAAATCAACCAACAAGCACATAAGGCAAAAAGTAAGAAGCATATAAGAGTGGCCAAAGGGCTAAGTAAACAAGGGACATGGGCACATGTTACTCAAACTAGAAATCAGGCATACAAGACATGTTCAAATGACACATACACATATAATTAAAAATAAGCAAGGTTGACATGATGGACATAGTCACATAGAAGATTACAGGTAAAGGACATTGGCACATTTCCTAAGGCACACACAAGAATAGAATCAAAGGACATTTCGAAATGTCCTAAGACACATATAAGAGACAAAACAAGAACTGAGAAATTTAATCACATCTAGCTATGAAAAGTAAGAAAGGAAGGAATGTAATATGATGGAAATACAATCACATCTAACTAATCAAAGCAAGAAGTGAAAGTATACAAGACATGTAGTACAAGACTAGGTATATACTAAGAAATACATGAGTGTTATATACTAGTGAGTGTTGATAGAGTAATCTTTGTAAGCTAGTAATTAATGTACATCATCATGATAACTAGAGTGTGTGGTGTAAGAATGACATAACCTAGATGGTGTAGTCATGTAGAAGATGCCCCTAGGGTGTAGATATATCAATGTATGTCTTAAATGTAGAAGTAGGATACCCCCTTAATGGGTAGAGTGAAGCAATCAAGGATCTAGCTGTCACTGCACACACTCAAAGAAGATCAAGTGAAGCATGGTAATGTAGATAAATCAAGAAATAATATCATAAAACATCAAATGTAATTCTATCATGGTAGTATAAATGTAAATCATGGATAACTCATACAATTGAAATATTTTTGTGTTTTTAAATGATTTGAATGTTTTTAGATTTTTGAATTTTTGTATTATTTTTGGTATTTTTAAAAATTTGAATGTTTTTGGATTTTTGATATAAGTTATGTACAATAAATCATAAGGAAAATATGTACGAGTAATTTCAAAAAAACTATATAAAAATAATTTTGAAAAATTATGTACAAGTAAGGCTAAGAAGAGATGACACTAACCAATGAGTCTCAAGAGAGACTCCCTATCATGGTGTCCTTTATCAAACAAAGGAATATTGTGTGATTATGAATCATAAAGGAATGGTTTTGAATATGACTCTAAATATTCATATTCATTGTTGGCATCTTGGAAATCATAATAACTTGTATTGTTCTACTCATCATTATCATCTTGAATTTGAACTAATGGAATGCTAGTATTGACTTTTGTTGTATCTAGAAAATTTCTTTTGATAAATTATGTCTATGAATTATTTACCTTAAGATTTTAAATAAATCCCAAACCTTGGTGAAAAACTGCTAGAATAGTATTGATGCCTTGAGCTTGCTTGCTCAACCCTTGACCTTGATAATCGAGGTGTTGTATATATTTTTGAACAAACCCATACTAATTTGAAAGTTGAGCCTCATTTTGGAGAGGTGTATTTGCATCATTTTTGTGGTTTACCTATGCTTTTGGTATTATTTCTTGGTTTGATTTTACTTTTGGATCCTTTTTTATTTTGAATTATGTTTTGGCAACCACTTTTATACTATTTCTAAATTTGACCCTTTATGAATGTGTTCTTGTGTCACTATAGATTGCTTGATGGATTTACCTTGTATAAAGTCTTCATTATTAATTATCTATTTTATATGTTTTTTCAATTCCACACATGAATTTGTGTGATGCCCATGTATCCTATGATATGAAAAATAATATCTAGATATTCTCACTAGATGTAGAGGAGGTAGTTTAATCAACTTGTATTTAATCATTTCCCTTAGTAACTCACTTGAACTCTTATGTGATCTTTGAATTATTTTTGAATAACTAGTTGTAAACTTATTATTTTGTGATTTCTTATTTTGATATGTAATATTGCTTGCAACCAATTGACTAGGTGAAGGTGCATATATATGATTGGCCCTATGGTGTATTTGAGGCTTTTGTATTATAATCTGATTTTCCAATGTTGCGATCTTTTTATGTAATAGCTTATATGTGTTTGTAAAATTGAAATTAACTTTCTCATACTGGTGATTTGATCACTTAGAGTCTCACAAGTACAAACCCTAGTTGCTTCTAATTGAACATATAAGAACATATGTTAAAGAGGGTTTGGAGAAGCTATATGCAAAATGTATGCATTAAGAATAATAGTATAGGCTGCCTCACCTTTTGGAGGGGTGATATCATAGACCTGGTTAGAGGGAAAGTAGATATCACCATCTTAGGGGGGAGGAGGAGAAGGGAATTCATTCTTGTGCATAAGATATGACATTTAAACTTCACAGGTGGTTGTTAACATATGTAATGGATCCTCTAAGTATGTAATAATTTTATTCTTAATTTAATTATACATAATAGAGAGATAACATGCTAAAGAGCTATATGCATCTAGGTATAAACCATGTATGTGGGATGAAATTCATGTAATTGGAGTTATAAGTTATATAACAATATGATTATAAATAACATTCCACATGAGAGATAAAAAATAAGGGATAAAGAGAATGGAGCTTTTCACTAATGCATAATTTTTTGACTTGTAACATAATATTTCTAACATGTTTAGAGAGAGAGAGAGAGAGAGAGAGAGAGAGAGAGAGAGAGAGAGAGAGAGAGAGAGAGAGAGAGAGAGAGAGAGAGAGAGAGAGAGAGAGAGAGAGAGAGAGAGAGAGAGAGAGAGAGAGAGAGAGAAAGGAAAATGATCTCAACATGTTTATCAATAAATTTATTAATATCATCCCATATTATAAAAACTAATCATGAAAGAGAAAGAATGAAGCTTTGTATTAACATATGGTAGACTTCATCATTCATGTACATAATAGGACTGAGTATGAACTCCTTATTATTTGCAAGAATTATTTTGAAAGAAGTGAGATCCATTTTTTTATGTGAAATATGATTTTAGATGTAAGGTTATACCTCAAAAGCAATGGGATATAGTATATGCAACTAGGGTTTTGAAAAATGATATTTTTTTTGAAAAGTAATAAGGAATTTTAAAAATTAATGTAAATTTCTGATTTTAATTTGCAAGTAAAAAATGAAAAAAATATTGGAAAAAGTTTGATTTAAAGGGACCTAGTATATGAAACTAGCGTTTAGAATATATTTTTTAAATTAATTTATAATTTTAAAAAATAATTTGAGTTTCTGATTTAAATATGTCAGTAAAAAATTAGAAAAATATTTCTAAAATTAGCAAGAAAATTTCCCTAAGGTTTCTAGGGTTTTTATGCATAAATAAAGTAAGTCAAGTTCACCAAATTGTTTAACTATTTTGGGGATATTGGATTATTATTATTATTTAGTTAATGGTTTGGAATAATAAATCCATAAATAATATTGTAATAAATAGATTACTGATTTGTAAAATTTATTTGACCTTCGTAGGTTTTAAAAAATAGTAATGAAAGAGGAGAAATATAACTTATCTTACAACTAGGCTGATGTAGTTGAGATAAAAATTGATATTGGTTATGTAGGAATGAGATAGAGTCATAAAATAGGATCTATATTTCATTTGGTGAAAGGATAGGAGCATCAAATATAGGACACTTTGGGGTCTGATGTTATAGTCTAGGTCCTATCTCTATTCTCTAATCTAGTCATAGAGATATAAGCTTTCTAGGTTTCATTCATCATCACTATATGATACTGCTTGTGAAATTTTGAGTCATAAATGTTGATGAAGCTCCTTATATATCTGATTCAATATTCAAACCCTAGACCTTTAGTATGCTTGAATGAAACTTAAAAAAGAGGACGGGGGGGGGGGGGTGGGGGGAGGTAGTGTGGTAATGCTACCTACATACCAATAATCCAAAGAGGGATCAAGCTATATGTAGTTCTCCCACTTGATGTGCTTTGTAAAATAGTGTTATGCAAATGCAAAAATGCTAAACTAAGTGTGCTTGAAGTGGATAGGGATTGGTGTGAGTGTTTGAATATGCTGGTAGCTTTATTAGATGGATGTATATAGAGAATAGGGAAATTTGACTTAGTGGTCTTGTTTTTATTCTTTCTTGATTTTTTAATATTTTCCAACCCCTTTTAAATTAACTTTGAATGGACTTTTATAGAGATATATTGGTCATGGGTTAAATATATTTGCATTAGGATGACACAATGAAGAATAGGAATAAAAAATAAATGGCCATTTGGGATTGAAATGTGATTGGATAAGAGCATTAAAAATGGGACACCCTAGGGTTTGGTGTTATATTCTAACCCCAATGCTCCTATCCTATAGGCTTGAGACCTAGGGTAATGGAATTAGCATGGAAAATGTAGCATGGCTGAGCTGGAATTAGGTCTCAAAAGTCTATAGATGATCAGTTATAATCAAAAAGGTGTTTTAAAGAGTTATGAAAGCATGCAATAGGGTCCTAAGGATTGGGTGTCACAAGCCACACTCAAGATACCAATTTGGAAATTTTATATGATGACAATTATAGATCATTTTTTGGTTTACATACAAGCAAAAAATAAAGAAATTAACACAAAAATTAAAAGGTAGAGGTTATACTAATAATGAAATATGGACAAAAATAAGATAACATGATAATCATTAGAAATAAAAAAATAAAATAATAATAATAAATTAAAAAAATGAAAGAAGGAAAGTGAGGAAAGTGAATAATAATAATAAGAAGAAAGTAGATTCAAAACTCAAACAAGAACAAGAACGAGATACAATAAATCTAGATTAAATTATAATTAGAGGACCCTTGGAATTACAAAATAATTATTAAATATAATTAATGAATAATGAATCTTAAAACTACATAGGGAAAAAAAAGGAACAAAGAATTCCAAAGAAATGTAGAAATAAAAATAAGGCCAATCGAGAAAGAAACAAAGAAAAATAAAAATATGTATAATAAAAAGAGATAAATCAAGTGAAAATAGAGGGGTTACAAACTATTTCTAACCAATAATATCATGTAAATATTCATCATATTATATATCCATGGAATAAATCATATCATTTAGAGTAAGGTTAAAATTTTTGTGGCTCCCATAAATCAAATAAATATAATAATTTATCATCATCATTGTTATCATCATTTAAAATATAATAAATATAGATATCATAATAATAATAAATTTACTTATAAGAGTATATGGTATATGTTTTACTCATTTTATTTTACTATGTCCTCTTATCTAAATATGAATTTGGATAGTTAGATAATTTTTAGGCACTTTATTTTTTATAGACATAGAAGGTTATGATAAATGCATCTTGATAGGTGGAAGAATAGATGCTTGAAATTTAGGTGAAATTATTATAGGTATTATGATTAATTATTTATTTTTGAACTCATTATGTAAAACCTAATTTTTAAACTTATATTTGATAATCATAAATATCACTCAAAATATTAATCACTTGATCATTATCAAAAAACTTTAAGAAATGATATAATGTTGACAAAATCTCTCTCAATTTATTAATGTATGGTCTTCCAAAAAAAACATCACATGTCTCATTATTTTTAAACACAAAAAACCAAACTAGAATTGTATTATGACCCAATATGATATTTATAGTAATTTATTCAATTGGTTTCCTATTGATCACATCATATCCCATAATAATCATGGTAGTACTTGTTAAATCACTTAGATAATTTTAGACACCTAATTTTTTCCTAGGGTTAGTTTTAGTTTTGAAATTGTATTGTTCTAGAATATTAATGTTTTTTCTATTGATTAAAATTAGACTCTTATTGGCACAATTTTCATGTGTTATGGGGCCCTATTTTCTTCCCATTTATATTTCTCTCTCTCCTCTCTAGTTTTCTCTCACATTTTTTCCTATTGTTTTCATATTTTGACCATGAATGTAGTAGTATGAATCTAATATACTAAGATAATATCACTAAATTCTTGGTCTACTATGAATGTACCCATACATTCATGTCTTCCTATTTTGTGGCCCTTACGACCCTTCATTTTAATATGTCAACTCATGAATACCTCAACATATTGATATTAATCTTAATGATATGATTGATTTTACTTATATACATTATGATGATTATTCACTTAATATTATCTATAAATTTTGTTTGTGAACCCCATATATTTGTATATAAACTATTTCTATTTTCATATATATATTTTCATTTCTTTTCATTTCCTTTTTTCTTACTTGAGTTAGTTTTTTACGTGTATTTTGGGAACCCTTATTTCTTATATAACATTAAAAATTTTACCTACTTGGGTCTTCCATTTTTATAAGTTATTCTATATTTCCTATGTTTTTAGCTAAATATTTTTTTTAATTTTAAAGTTATATTCTTCCTTCATTTCCTTCAAATTATGGTTTTCGTTTATGTTTTGCTCCCTTATCTAGTTCCTCACATGTCTTATGTGTTTCTAGTTTCTTCCTTCCTATTTGGATAATGTTGGTTCCTTATTATTGTACATGTGTCATCCTTCTAACATTTACCTTTTATTGGTTTTACATGTTCATTTTTATTAAGTATCTTATCTTTATTTCTTATGTCCCATCCAAAAATATTGTGTCAAATTCACAATGATGACACACATATATATTTAAACTACATGTCCCATAACACACATGGTTCTAAGATTTTTTTAGATTAGTATGAATCCCACCTTATTTCCTCATATTTTTTTCATATTTTCTTCTTTTTAATCATTTTTAAATTTTGTTGACTTCTTTATATATTTTTAAATTTCTTTGACTCTATATTTAAGTGTTATAAGGGTATGTAGCTTGGCATGTTAGTAATATCCTCCTATTAAAAAATGATATATTTTTTAATGCACATGATATTTATGGTATTATTGGTATGGATATAGTATCTACAAACACACATGTTATTATGGATTCATAATCAATTTGGGTCACCTTTCATTATCATTCTAGGAGCATATTTGGGAATCTCATATAATTGTTTTAGGTTTTATCTTTCATGCTTTCATTTATCAATTTTATATTTCATGTTATCATTCATATATGTATGTATGTATACATGTATATATATACATATGCGCACATGCACGCTCACACACACACGCGCGCGCGCGCGCGCACACACACACACACAAACACAAAAACACACACACACACACACAAAAAAAAATAACACAAACACATATACACATGTGTATATAATATTAATATATATACATATATATGTATATAATAGTAATATATACATATGTGTGTGTGTGAGTGTGTACACACACATGCACGCACATGCGCACACACACACACACACACACACACACACACACACACACACACACACACACACACACACACACACACACACACACACACACACACACACACACAAGTGTTTACCTTTGTGTTCTTCATTCTTATATGTATGCTCATATGTAGAGACACTAAAAATGGGAATCCATTCTTTCCTATTTTTTCTATAAAAATAATTCATTATTGTTTCACATGAAATTTATTATTTTAATTAACATACATGCTGGTTAGTTTTGTGTTTTCAACACAATAACTTATTTTAATACAATCACATTCATGAAATTTATGACACATATCATATTTAATTCTAATAAGCTTGTAGTATTTTCATTGAAATAGAATGGAAAGTCCTCTCATCCATGATAATATTACCTCAATAGACATAAATATTAATGTTATCATTATTTCACATTTTTTGGGTTGTGACCATGACCTAGTTTATATTTCTATACTAGGGTTTATGCCCACTAACCATGTCCTGTGAATATAATTATTTTTTTAATTATTATCATGGCATGAGTGAATTAAATAATGAACACATAGATTCCATGATGCCATACATTATTTACCTTATATATTTATAATCTTACCATAATGATTTTCATTAATTTATAGAATCTATATTACTTGGGAAGTCAAACCAATAATCCATCCTTAATATTATTCTCTTAATTCAATAAGATGAATATGTGTAATTTTCAAGTGTGCATTCATAATTTTATATTTTAATAATATATTTTATTCTTTAAATTAGTGTTCAAAAATTTGGTTCTCACACTCAAAAGGTACAATATTCCTTACCACCTATTGTTTTCTTCTTATAAAAAAATCACACGATAATTAAGTTAAGATCATTCAAAGTATTTTCCATGTGATCCATTTAGTACATAGACATAAAATTAAAATCACTCCTTTAAGATCCCCTCTATAATCATTAATACAAATCCACCTTATTTATAGAATTTTATTTACTTCCTTAATGACTTTCTTGAATCTTATTACCTTTATAATAATTTATTGTAATTTAATAAAATATTAATAACATTAATTTAATTTAATTTGTATCATACACAACATAAATAGGTTCTTTAACTTATCTTAAAAACATTAATTATAAAAGGGTAAATTTCCCCTTCCATTTTATTATACATTTCATAGTAACCATATTGATATATTCAATACATGATATTGAATTGAATAGAATAAAAATTCATTACATAAGGCAATAGGAAGACACACAAAGTCATTTAAAACCTTTTCTCCATTTAAAGAAAAATGCCATACATTTTTCCATAATCTTATGCTTGAAATGCAATATAGGATTCAAAAAATGAGAGAACCAATTATATAATAATACACAATTAAATCCATTATTTAACAATCCATGATAGAATCAATCAATTATTTATAATTTCATTTATCCCATAGACATGAATATCACTTAATAAGGCATGCATTATATAAATCCTATACTAATATCATAATGTAAAATCACAATATGCCTTATTAGTTCAAGGGATTATATCCACTTACATTTTAGTAATACACATTTTTTAAATATATCCAAATCTTAAAGATAATCAACATATAATGATTTTACACAAGGAATAATAAATTTAATTTAATCATTGGGGCTTCAAGGCCATTAACAACATTTTCAATTATACATAACAACCTATAAAATATTTAAAATTTGATAAGTAGTTTAAAAAAAATTATCATTCAAAAATAAACTCATATTTTTTCTAACATAAGTGTAAATAATATCCCCCATTTAATAATTTATTTAGGCCTACCCCCATGTAATGGGTTGCCATACATACCAACTACCACATGGGATTTGAGCACAATGTAGTTTTGTGGAATAATAATAAACTTAAAATGGATCAAGATAACTCATATACTTTACTTTTCATCAATTATACAATCAACCCCTACTAAGATAGATATATAGTTCCATCATGTGATTTTTGGGATATTTCTATTAAATTTGATAGGTTATTTGACCTGTAGTGAAAGGTGTGAACCCTTATACACTATCCTCAATTAAAAAATTAATTATATATCTACTTGTAAGTCATAAAATACAAATAAATAAAATTATTTTAGCTAAATGTTTATAGATACAATTATGTGTTTTGATTCTAAGCAAATTAGACATTAACACTATTCTCAATGTTCAATATAAAAAAACATGTTACCAAGTTTTGTTTTATATTTCCAATATCCTCACGATGGTAGTTAACATTTTATCTACATATAGTCTTGAATAAACATTATAAAATATATGAATTATCAAAGAATTATTTATACAATTTATTTATATCACATTTAAACACTATTACTTAGATCTCTTAGGCATATTGAAATTATCTCACATAAAAATCAATAAAAGATGTAGACACTAAAATTTGGTAATTGATAGTTGGAAATGTTAGTTTTGACTTACCTTAACCCTACATGACTAGTGTGTATGACCATGACTCTCATTTGTCATTCCATCACATCATCATGCCTTTTATGAGTCTATCCATCCCAATTTTATCTTAGTCACCTATGATAAATCCTATGGTCTATGACAAACTAGTTATTTATATTACTTAGACATCTCCAGATCCATCAAACCAATGTTCATATCTCATGGGAAGTAACTTCAAAATTAGAACACACCATCTAATGGTATTGAATTATTCTAGTGATATTATCTTATTCAAAAAAATCATCAATTTTAAAATTAAAACAATTCCTATGGGTTAGTCCATACATAATTAGTGTCTCTACAATAATAAGTACCTAAAAGAGTCTCCTATATATAAAAAGTAGGTATAGGCCTATTATTAATATAAAAATCACTTATCAATCATACTCAAACACTTTCACATTAAAACGGACTAACCTATTCTTCCCAATTTGTCAATAAATCACTAGGAGCATATCTTTACTAATTCTAAAGCACCTAAAATCCAAGACAAAGTTTTCAATTTTCAAATATCAAGAGCTAGATCACAGATTAAATAAATTTAAGGAACACTATTACACAAATTCACCTAATGGGGATAAGTACATGTATCTTGAATTACCTCTTTGGATTATTTTCTACAAATATAGAATTGGCAAACATGGAACACATCTAATGGTACCAACTTGGGGTTGATGGTATTATCTGAGTGCACATAAAGTTAAAAACCATAATTTGTTTAGCTTGTAATCTATTTTCCATCCTTCTTATTATTTGCCTATATTTTTAGTAGTCCATGGATTAGTTAACTACTAATTATATAATCCCTTTGTTATAATTTCCATAATTAGTAAGCTATAATGTTAAATTATCTTCAATATTTTACATTTAGATTTGTAATTTATTATATATATGATAAATTTGAATTAATTTACAACTTTTATATCTAAGTAAGGTTAATTAATATAATAATATGAATATATAAGACATTATTGGTGACCATTAATTTTGAATTTACCATTGCCAAAACCTATATTTCCAAAAGGGTTTCATATTCCATTCTAGGGTTTCATAATTTTTGTATATAATTCATATTTTCAATTTTAATATTTGATTTTCCTTAATAAAAATATACACATGGATTTAATGGAATCACATGGTTTTTATTTATTTTATTAATATGTGGTTGTAACTATTACATGTTTATTCCCTTTGATATGTAAAATATATAAGAAACATGTAATTCCATATATCTAATCTTTATACATTAATAACATTGAAGTAGCTAATGAACAATATTTAGCATTTCCAAATTCATCCTCCTAAATTATCCTATTTGATATAACTCATGAAACTAATACAATGTATGATAATCAAATAAATAAATATTTACACTTTTATAATATATTTAATGATATTAATGAGATATAATTAATTTAATTTACTGATATGAACCTAAAAATGCATGATGTATTGTTATATGTCACTAGAGATGAACACAAAAAATTATCTAGGACTAGTTCTTTTGAGGGATGGTATATTCCATTTAATGATATAAATAAACCCTTTATAGTTACCAATTATACCATGGGTTTTTAGACAATAAACATTACTACTTTTCATATGTCTACACCCTTGGTCACATGTCTTACTCACCCAAGGTATGGGTGGAACACAAGGTTTTTCTCATATTTTCATGTCTATAACTACCCAACCAACCTATTTCAATAATATAGTGACTATGAATATTACGTCACCAACCTTACATACTACATGATCTATTAAGTAGATTGTAACTCTGTAATATATGTGTTGTAGTTAGTCCAAGGTGCCTCTATAGATAGTCATTCTATATATTTTCATGCTTTAATTCATAATAATTTAGCCCTAAATATTTTAAGTTACCATTTACCCATGGATTTTATAGATCCTAATCTTCCATTATATGATGGTAAAGGTGATATTTAGCATCACCTAAAATACTTCCTTGCAACATGTTTATATTACATGTTAAATGAAAAATTATTGACCAAATTATTCCCAAAAAGTCTTAATGATTATGCATTAAAACATTTATATTATCCACCATCTCAATAAATAAATAATTTTAATACTTTGGTGGATAAATTTCTCACAAAATTATCCATCAACATCATTGAAAATATATCTCATGGTTAAATATCCAAATGCAATAAATTATCCAATGAGAAATTAAGTGACCATGTATTGTGGTATAAGGCCATGCTATCTAAGATGACCAATATTTTGGTTGATAACAAGATCTAAGATATACTTAAGAAATTTTTTTTCATACCAATCCATGAATATATTATATTAAATAAATTAAAGTAATCTAAAAATCTATGTCATATAATTAAAGAATAAAAAGTTAATCTCATAGTTTTGAATAAGCTCAACTACACACCTAATATTAAAAATCCTACAACTTATAAGTTTTTGCAAGCTAAATTAAAAGACTACATAAATTGATAGTAATAATGAAACCAATACTATAGATAATTTATTATCACAAACTAAAAATTAGCTACTCATTATATGCAACAAATTAAGATAGATCTATATTTTATTCATCTTAGTAAATCCAAGATATGATAAGGTAATCAATTAACATATATTGTAATACTATTTATACAAGGAGCATGACCAAATTGGATCCATTAAATCTAACCAAGGAATTTATTTTCACAAAACACTAAAAGAGAAGGTTCTAAAGCCTCTAGGAAAATGACACTATGCAATAATCCTAGCTAGGTCTAAGTACATAAAATAAAACTAATATAGTGCTTCACCAAACATTGTAGCACAAATTAGGATGATTAAACATAAATAAATAATCAAGGAACCATGGTAGGCAAATGAGGGCCTAGATCACCTAAAGTGGAAGATGGAAAGAAAATAAAACACTATATCTATACTATTTTTAAATATAGAGGTAATCTAATTAATAATCTATACATTAAACACATATTACCTATACAATATCTATCTATTAAATGAAATAGAAAAAGTTAGGAATACTTACTTTGGGAAAGCATGTCGAGGCTCAATCCCTCCCTTGGCCAATGATGCTTTACAAGAAGTTTTGGTGGATTTGTAATGATCGCACTATATAAATAAGATATAGGATAAAAGACTCATAATTTTTATCCAAGACTTCCCACAATAAAATTAATATTCTCTCTGAGGTTAAACCTAAGCAATGGCTCCTTCAAATGTAGATTTAGGAAAATTATGAATTGTAATGATGTTAAAATGAATGTTCATCTTATTATATTTAAATAGGCCTTGTATTTATATAAATATACAATCCTTAACCCATTTTAAAAATTTTCTTGATGAAGTCAACCAACATGACCCATTTCTAAAGACAAATTCATCATTATGCCTCAAACTAAGATTGCTAGGATGACTTAGTTACATAACATGTGTTGCTACTTTTGTAATAGGGTTGAATAGGCCAAATCAATAGGATTTTATTTACTTGGATGACATAATATAATGATAGGATCATCCATGACAAATCTATAGGATTTTATTTACCTAACTAACATAGTGTAATGATAGAGTTATCTAGGCCAAATTAGTAGGAAAAGTGGGTGAACATGGTCGACTTAGTAGGAAAAGTCGTAGACCTATTTAGGGTCTATTTGAAATGAGTATTTATTAGGGGATTAAGGCATGAAAAGTTTTGAAATAAACAATACATATAGGTATGGACATATATTTTCTTATACTTTAATTTGACATTTAGGTATGGATATTTTGTTTCTTATACTTGAATTTTATATGTTATATATATAATTTTTGGATGTTTGAGAGTTATTTCAAACCTATAGGACATATAATAAAAATTATATGTTTTGAAAGGTCCTATTGGGTTTTAGACTTATCCATATTTTAGGATTTTAAAGAGATGTCATAGAAGGTAAATGGATGGTCACTCTAAATAAGCTAGAGTAATAGTAGGAATGATATTGTTAATAAATAACCTTACGAATCACCAATGGTATTCCCACTATTGATAAGTGTTGTAATTGATGTTAAGGTTGATGTGATTTTATTTCAATATTGATTTCATTTATTTCAAGGATGTCAAGGTATATATGGTAAAGATGCATGATGAGTGGTCTGTAAGATATGAGACATGTGACAAGAGAGAATTTGAACGTAGCCTAATGTCTCTCTATTGAGATAGAATTTTAAGGAAACCTAATGAATCTTTTGAGGTTGATGTCAAGATTCATGTTAAGTTTAAGGTAATCATATTTTTAGTACTCATCCTTGAAGCACAAGGTGTCTTGAGAAGCCTAGTCATAGTAAGCATAATCATATCATGAGCATGTGCATGATTGAGCATGAAGAGGTTTATGCAGAGGTCTGACATTGGTTGAGGAACATGTAAGGAATGTGATCAAGGTGTATAATCATCAAATAGTTTTTCAAGAATAGTTATCAAAGTTATCAAGTATTTGAACCTAGTAAGAGACTTGAGAAGGTTTGTGTATTTGATGCCTAGTCTTATGTATGAAAAATAATGGTGGACTAGTGAGATGGATGTACAAAGGCATAATAGGATGTATAAGGTTCCTTTATCATACATATGAGACATTTTATCACTTAGGATATTTTTAAGGAGATCCTAAAGGAGTAAGATCTTAATCTCAAGTCTGTAACTAGACTAATTCTATACCATGCTTGACCAAAGTAGGTGCCATGAGGTGTTGTCAAGGCCTATGAAGGATTTAAAGAAGTGTTTAATCATGAGATAAGTTGAGAATGAGGTGGATTGTACATGGAAATAATATTTAAGGTCATATTGTAGGCCTAATGTGATTTGAAGGTCAAGGTCTAAGAAAGCAAAGAGAGAGATGGTGGCCAAATGGGGTATCAGGATCAGTTTTCATGGAAAGTGTAAGTATTTAAGCATTGAAAAAAGTGTGTAATGTTGTTTCAAGTATGTTGATGATTTTTTAGGTTAAATTTTATAGGTTAAGTCAAGAAAAAGTGTTTTAAGGTCTCTCAAGTGCACATAATGAAGGGTTCTCAAACTGAGAAGAAATTAAAAGTGTTAATTAGAACATGTAACCTCTTCATGAGAACATCATCCATTAATATTAGATGGTGAAGTGTCCTTGATCAACCCTCTAGACATTAGTTTTTGGAATAAGTGGCTAAGCTTTATGAATGATAATTAAGGTTGGAAGATGGTTTATACCCTTAAAGAACCCTAATAATGACCTAATATGGAATAAGTTGATCTAAAATGATCATAATTTATTGGTATGGATATTTAAGTGATTATAGGTTGTATTAAAATCTCCTAGGCACCTCCAAGTGTGATTTTTTTGTTAGGTGAGTGAGTAGACCTTACAAAAATGGCCTTATTTCTTGGAGATTTATTGTAGCAGTCAAAGTTGACCAAGTCAAAGTTAATAAATGGATGGATTTTAAATATTGAGACTTTTATTTTATTTCCATGATTGTTTATTATTATATTATATCCATTAAGGGTGATAAACCAATCATATAAGTTGAACAATCGCTAACAAGCCTAATGGTGCAAATAATGAGAAACCCAGGTAGAAGTGAGAAGTTGATTAGGGATGTGTTATCATGGTTTAGGTATGAATCAAAGTGAATGTAAATTTATTTAAATAATTTTAAAACATGTTAAATTTAAATATATATTTTTTTAGGTTAGTAGATATGATGAAAATATTGCTCATAAGTTAACCTATTTAGTGAAGATGAGACAATGAAGGTGCAAGTTCATGAGATTGGTTTGGAAGACCAATATTGTCATCTAAAAATATTATATATATATATATATATATATATATATATATTATAATGGTCTAATTATCACATAGTATCATCCAAATTCATCATGAGTCTTTTAAAGTAGTCATATAGGAGTTGAAAGGTCAAAATCACCATGACTGGTCTTCAAGGCAAACTGACAATTCTAGGTAAGCAAGTTGCAATGCTGAGTTTGAGGCTATATATCCTAAGATGAAGTATAAAATTATCATGAAATTTTTTTGGTACATTAATTTAATATATATGAGTTTAATAATTTTTTTATATTTATTGAAAGTGATTGAAATGGTAAAGCTAAAATGGGTTTACTAGTTCAAGTTTGACTATGTACTAAAAATAAAAGACCGATCTGCAAGACCAATATTTAGAATTATACCTTGTGATATTTGTAATTTATAATTATATATATATATATATATATATATATATATATATATATATATATATATATATATATATATATATATATATTTAAAATAATAATTTTAAGGTGTAAGTGATAATTATAGTTTCTCTTTTAGGTTTTAAAGACCATGTTTTGGAGTGTTCTAGCAGTTCTCGCTCACTATTTGTAGAGAAGGTTTTGAGTCCTTTTTCATTAGATTGTGAATTATAAAACACATGATGATTATGATGATGATATTATTATAATTTATATTATTTATGTCTAATTTTTTTCCGTGTTTTTTTTGTAAAATTGTGTTTATGCTTTATTTTTTCAAGACAAACTTTCTAGGTATGCACATGCCTAATTATGAACAGTGTTAATGGTTTGCTTCAAGTGGTGGTTGAAGCTAAAAAGTGTTATGAAGACTATATGAGATTATAATGAGTATATGTAATTTAAATATTATATTTTAATAATGTATTAAGTGTTTTGAATTGTTCTAATAAATTAAAAGTGTAATGTGTCCTAAATAGACCTAATAAGATTAGGTCTCCATGAGGTAGGTCAGACCTAAAGGGAATAAAATAAGGTTTTATAAATTTATATTATATGTCTTAATATTTATTTCATTTCTTAATTAAGAAGGCTAGGGGTATTTTTCTGACTAAGAAGGATATGAACAAGAGACTTATATAAATACTAGGCAATTTTAGGCTTATTTGGTGTGATGAGAATAAGAGAATGAAATAGAATATTGGTAATAAAAATAAGGTCTTGTAGAACATAATAGTTGTGGATAAGAAATATGATTAATTTTTTATAGAGTTTTTTAATATGAAAATCAAGTTCATATGACTTAATCAAGTCAAGAAAAGATCTAGTAGAGTGAACAAGGCTAAAAGGCAGTTTGAGAGGGCTAAGAGTGTGAAGAGATGAAGAAGTGGTCATAATAATTTAGTTGATAAATATGGTGTCCTAAATGTGATAAAATATATCATGTGTCTAATTTTTTCCTTATTCATCTATTTTTTTGTGCCTCCTTGTAAATGGGTGCTTGCTAAAGCCTAGCTGAGTTGATACTTAGCTAGTTGGGGTTGGTGCTCCATGTGAAGTGGGTGCTTCAATAAATTTGATGTTTGTATTATATTAATGTATTATATTTTCATATATCAGTGGGTTTTATTTACCTTGAGGTTTTCCCACATATATGGTGTGTTGAGTTGTGTAATCTTGTTTCATGCTTGTATAGTTGATTTCTTATGCATTGCTTGATCTCTATGTTAATGATTGCTTAAGTGGAATTAATGATAAAGTTTTTGAAGACTAATTCAACCCCATATTAGTAATTTTAATTCCAAAATTTTGTATCATATCTTCTTCCTTTGAAATATGTCTAAAATCAGGATATCCTAGAAGCAAGGATGACTAGTCAACAAGCTTAAGGTGGTTTCACTACTAGTAAGGATCCATTATTCAATGAATCTAATTATACATTTTGAAATGTCAAGATGAAGATATATTTTATGTCTCAAGGTCATGATATTTTTTAGTTTTTTTTGGATGGATATATTTCTCCTCCTATTCCACTAAATTATGCATCATGTAAGAAGGACAGTGAAAACAAATTCAAGGCAATGAATGCCATTCTTTGTGGCCTATCAAAGTCCAAAATTATGAAGGTGATGCACTGTGTATCAAAACAAGAGATATGCGATAAATTAAAAATAATATATGAAATAGACACCAAATTAAATATGGCCAAGTTTTAGGCCCACTAAAGATAGTTTGAAAGTTTGAAGATGAATGAAGATGAAACTATTGTATCCTACGTATTGAAGGTTGATGAAGTTATCAATGTCATCAGAGGATTAGGAAAAAAAGTGAAAGAGTCTATAGTTTTTCAAAATTTATTGAGATCACTAACTCTTAAGTTTTATTCTAAGGTATCTACAGTAGAAGAGATGCAATATTTGGACAAGTTAGAGATATATAGGCTTCATGGCATTTTCACTGCCTATAAGATGAGAATGGCTTCATGGAATTTTGACTACCTATGAGATGAGAAAAAATTAAGGAAGACCTACCAAGAAGGAAGTAGATTGAAAATTTGAGAATAAATCAAAATATAATAAGGTTAAGTATGAGTAATGTTCAAATATTTATGATGATCAATTGATAGCCATGTTTGTAAGAAAGTTGAGGTTTGGATCTGGTAAGTACAAGGGTAAGTTACCATTCAAATGTTTCAACTGTGGTAAGATTAGTCACTTTGAATCCAAGTATCCTAAAAAAGATAAGATTAAAAATAATGTAAAACATGATGAACATCATGAAGATGATAGGAAGGCCTATAATCCTGATAAATACAAGAGATATTTTAGGAAGAATGAAGGTAGAAAAGGGTCATTCAAAAATTAAAAAAGTTTTTATACCAAAGAATACAAGTCATCTGATGTAAGTGATACAAGTACATTTGATAGTGATGATGGAATTAATGAATTGAGAATGATAATAATGAAACCTTGTTCATGGACATAAAACTAGACAATGAGGGTTGCTCAAGTGGGAAAGGACTTTTGGTTGATGTAAAATTAGATGAAGAAGAAGATGAAGTGAACCTTGAGAAAAAATTGGTAAGTTCCCTAGAGGAATTGAAGTTATAAAGGAGAAAGAACCATAATATAAGATAAGAAGGTAATTATAAAAAACCTATAAAATAGCCTTATACTATGAAGTATGCTAATTCATTTATTGGTTACTATTTTATATGCAGTAAGTTGTGTCATAGACCAAAAGAGTGGAGAAGACCCTCCAAGAATGAGTACTCATGGGACTATAGAAGGAGTCAAAACTCACATCAATAAAATGGTATGTATAAGTTAGTTTTATACAATTTTCATAATATAGGACACATTTCAAGATTATATCCTAATAAAGTTAGAAGGTCATCAAGTTAACATAAGAGATTTAAATCCCCTAGAGTGAAAAAAAGAAGGCAAATGAATGTATGAAAACCAAAGATAGTAAATATGAATCATGATCATTCTACAAGCTCAAATGGACTATTTTATGTGGTATAAGATGATTAAAATGTGAAATAATTTTATAAATGTATATTATTATCTCATAATGATGTTAAAATGGTTGATGAAGAGGTCAAGCCTAAGGTGCAAATCAAACCTAACAAAATCATTAAAGATATTCAGTCTTGTAAGAGCATGGAGATTTGGGAAGCTCCTAAACTTGTTTTGTCTTAAGGATATATGGAAAGAGGTGACTCCATTAGGGTACATGGATACACTCTTCAGTTAGTATAAGCATGGTGCATGATTGGATTGAGTGAGAACTATTCAGGTTATTGACTAAGCTTGATTCATGTTGAGAAGTGGTCTTGTAATCTGAGTTCATTTTAAGGAGGTATGCATGGTGTAAGGGGGATTATGTTGACATAATGATTCATATTATTTATGTTTAACTTTTTTTTTAAATAAAGTGTGATTCCACATTACATTTATGGAAGAACTTTGTCATTAATGTCAGAAGGGGAAAAAGTTCAAGAAGGGAGATGAGAGTGATTAGTTTGAATAATATTTTTCTAGCAATGATAAAGGGGGAGTTTGTTGAGAAGTGTTATAATTGATGTAAAGGTTGATGTCATTTTATGTAATGTTTTATCTCATTTATGTCAAGGATATCAAGGTGCATTTGGTAAACATGCATGGTGATTGTGGTCTATGAGATATGAGCCATGTGATAAGAGAGAATTTGAAGGCAACATAATATCTCTCTATTGTGAGATAATTTGAAGGAAACCTAATGATTCTTCTTAGTTTGATGTCAAGATTCATGTCAAGGTCTATGTAAGTATATTTTTGAGTACTATCCTTGAGGCACAAGGTGTCTTGAGAAGCTTAGTCATAACAAGCAAAGCCATATAATGAGCATGTGCATGATGAACATGAATAACTTTGTGAAAAGGTATGACATTGGTTTATGAAAATTTTAGGCATGTGAGAAAGGTGTAAAATCATAAAATAGTGTTTTAAGATTAGTTGTTGAAGTTTTAAAGTGTTTGAACCTAGTAAGAGACTTGAAAAGGGCTGTGGATTGAATGTTTAGTCTTGTGCATGAAATAACATGGTGGCCTAGTGATATGGATGTACATAAGCATAAGAGGATATATAAGGTTGATTTAGAATACATATGAGGAATTTCATCACTTATAATAGTTTCAAGGTGAGCCTATAGGGGTAAGGCCTTAAGCTTAGTTCTATACCCTGCTTGAACATATAAGGTGTCATGAGGTTTTTTCAAGGCCTATGATGGATGTAAAGTAGTGTTTGATCCTCAGAGATGATGATAATGAGGTGGAGAGTACATGTAAATAATATTTAAGGTCATCTTATAGGCCTAATGTGATTTACAAGTGAAGGTGTAAGTAAGCAAAGAGAGAAATAGTGGTCAAATATAGTATCAAGATCAGTTTCTAGGGAAAGTGTGATTATGTGAGCATTAACATAAGTGTTTCATGTTTTTTAAACTATTTTTACCATGTTTAAGGTAAAGTTTTCAATGTTAAGACAAGAAAAAGTGTTTTAAGGTCTCTTGAATACAAAAAATGAAGGGTTCTCAACCTAAGAAGAAATTTCAAGTGTTCATTGGCACATTTAACCTTTGCATGGGAACATAATCAATTCATGTTAGATGGGTGATGGTCCTAGATCAAAGTTCCAAGCATTGTTTTTTGGAATAATGGCCTAAGATTTATGAATGATCATTAAGACTAGAAGATGGTTTAAACCCTCAAAGAACCATAATAGTGACTTGATACCAAATAATTTTCTATAAAGTGCTCATAATGTATTATTATGGATATTTAAGTGATTTAAGTTTTTATTCTAAACTCCCAAACATTTTTAAGTGTGCTTGTTTGTCAGGAGAGTGAGTAGACCTTATAAGAAAGGCCTTATTTCTCATAGATTTGTTGTAGTTATCAAAGTTGACCAAGTCAAATTTTATAAATGGATGTAGTTTAAATATTGAGACTTGAATTTGATTTAAATTATGGTTTATTAATATATTATATCTCTCATGGGTGTTAAACTGGTCTTACAAGTTAATAAGTTGCTAACAGGCCTAATGGTACAAATAATAAAAGTGAGAATTTGATGAGGGATGAGTTATAAAGGATTCAGGATGAATAAAATTACATGGATATTTTTTTCAAGACTTGAAATACATTTTAATGTTGGATATACATTTTTTAGGTTAGTGGATATGATGAAAATGTTGCTCATAAGTTGACCTGTCTAGTGCAGATGAGATAGTGAAGGTGTAAGTTCATGAGATTGGTCTGTAAGACCAATATTTTAATTTTAAAATATTATATATATATTTTATAATTGTATAATTATCACATATTATCATACAAATTCATCAATATTCTTTTAAATTAGTCATACAGGTGTTGAAAGGTCAAAATCACTATGACTAATCTTCAAGGCAAACTAATAATTCTGGGTGAGCAAGTTACAATGATGAGTTTGAGGATTTATGTATTGAGATGAAGTATTGAATGATCATTATTTTTATTTTTTTTTACATTAATTTACTATTAATTCTTTGAATCAGGTTTGAGAGTTAGTGAAAGTGATTAAAATAGTAAAGCCAAAATGGGTTGACTATTTTTGGTTTGACTATGTGTACTGAAGAGAAAAGATTGATATGTAAGACCAATATTTGAAATTATAACTTGTGATATTTGTACTTGAGAATGATATATAGATTTAAAATAATCCTTTGAAGGTGTCATTGATCATGATAATTTTTATTTCTTGCGTTGAAGATCAAGTTGTTCATGACCAAGTTTTGGAGTGTTCTAGTAGTTCTAAGTGAGCTATTTGCAAAGAAGGGTTTGATTAATAATGCCATATGTTGTGAATTATAAAAAACATTATTATGATATTAGTGTCATGTATCATATTTATGTTTTATTTTTTTCCATGGTTGTTTTTTAAAATTGATTTTATGCTCTAGTTGTTTAAGACAAACTTTCTGGGTATACACAGGCCTAATTGTGAATAGTGCTAATGGTGTGCTTCAAGTGGTGGTTGAAGATAATTTTTTTTATGAAACATATATGATATTAAAATGTGTATATTTAAGTTTAATATTATATGTTTATTTGATTTTAAGTGTTTTAAATTGTTTCAATGAAGGCAAAGTGTAACATGTCCTAAATAGATCTAATAGGATTAGGTCTCCATAGACCTAAAGGTGAGATAAGGCATAATTGAGGTAGTTCAAACCCAAAGGAACTTAATTAAAATTTGATACATGACTATGAAATTTTATAAGATCCATTTCCTATCTAACCTAATTCTTTTCCAACTAATAAGGATATGAACAAGAGACTTGTATAAATACTAGGCAATTTTAGGCCTATTTGGTGTGATGAAAACCAATGAATGAAATAGAATATTGGTAAGAAGAATAAGGTATTTTATACCATAATATGTGTGTTTATTAATTTTTAAGGAGTTTTTACATAGTTTATGTATATTAAAATCAAGGTAATATGACATAATCAAGTCAAAAAAAGGGCTAGTTGAACAAAAAAGGCTAAAAGGCAATTTGATAGGGCTAAGAGTGTGAAGAGATGAAGAAGTGGTCATAATTAGTTGGTTGATAAATAGGGAACCATAAATTTTATAAAATATATATGTTTGTATTATAGTTTTATAGTTCATTTTTAGATATCAGTGGGTTTTATTCCCCTTTAGGGTTTCCCACACATATGGTGTTTTGACTTGTGTAATCTTGTTTCATGCTTGTATAGTTGATTGCTTATGCATTACTTGATCTATATGTTGATGATTGATTATGTGGAATTGATAAGAAATTTTTTGAATCCTAATTCATCCCTATCTTAGTCATTTTTATTCCAAAATTTGGTATCATAGCTTGGTCCTTTGAAACAAGTATAAAATCCTAAAGGAGATCCTAAAAACAAGGATGGCTAGTTAGAAAAATAAAGGTAGTTTCTCTACCAGTAAGGATCTATTATTAAATATATCTAAGTATACATTTTGTAATGTTAGGATGAATATATATTTTATGTCTCAAGGTCATGATATTTGGCAGTCAATTTTGGATGGCTAGAGTGTTCCTCCTATTCCACCAATTGATGTAGTAGGTAAGAAGACTAGTGAAAACAACTCCAAGGCAATGAATGCCATTCATTGTGGCCTATCATAGGTATAAATTGGGAAGTTGATGCACTATGTACCATCCAAAGATATATGGGAAAAATTTAAGGAAATATATGAAAGATAGACCAAAGTGAAAATGACCAAGTTATAGACCCACTAGAGGTGGTTTAAAATTCTGAAGATGAATGAAGATGAAACTATTACTTCCTACCCATTGAAGTTTGATGAACTTGTCAATGTCATAAGATGATTAGGAGAATAATTTAAAGATTCTAAAGTTTTTAAAAAGGTATTAAGATCACTAACTCCTAAGTTTGATTCTAAGGTGTCTTTAGTAGAAGAGATGCAAGATTTGTACAAGCTAGAGATGGATGGGATTCATGGCATCTTGACTACCTATGAGATGAGAATAAATGAATGGAGACTTGCTAAGAAGGAATCATATTTCAAAGTTGAGAAGAAGTAAAAATCTAAGAAGGTCAAGGATGAATAATGTTTAGATGTTGATGATGATCAATTGATAGCCATATTTTCAAGAAAGTTGAGGTTTGGATATGGAAAGTATAAGGGTAATTTTTCCTTCAAATGATTCAACTATAGTAATATTGGTCACTTTTTATACAATTGTCTTAAAAAAGATAAGATTTAACATAATGAAGAACATGATGAACATCATGAAGATGATAGGAAGGCCTATAAGCCTAATAATAAGAAGAGATATTTTTAGAAGAATGAAGGTAGAAAAAGGTCATTCAAAAACAAGAAAATTTTCTATACCAAACATGACAACTAATCTGATATAAGTGATACAAGCACATTTGATAGTGATGATGGAAATAATGAACTTGAACATGATAATAATAAAACCTTATTCATGGACATAGAATCAAATAATGAGGGTTGCTCAAGTAGGAAAGGCTTTATGGTTGATGTAGAATCAAATGAAAAAGAAGTTAAAGTGAAACTTAAGGTAAAATTGGTATGTGCCCTAGAGGAATTAAAGTTCCAAAGGAGAAAGACCCACAAACTAAGATCATTAGTTAAAGACTATGAGGAGTAGATTGGCTTGTTTGAAGAAGACTGAGTAACATTTTCAAAGCGTATGATGAGATAATAAATTAGAATAAAGCATATATGGAGATACTTAATGTAAGCCTAAGGCTAAAGAGGAAGAATACACCAGTTATGAAACTAAAGTGCAATCCTTGAAGTTTGAGTTGGATCAATCATGTATCAAGGTAAAGACCTTTCCAAAGTTTAAAAATAGAACTAAGGCTCTAGATGACATCTGAGTAGTCAAAAGATTGTAAGTGATTAGACAAGTCTTGATTTCAATGAAGACCAAAAAGTGGTAGCCCAAGTCAAGGATAAGGCTATTTAAGACAAGAAGGTCAACGTGAAAAGACCTATAAAATATACTAATGATATGAGGTGTTATAACTCATTCAATAGTTAGTATTTTGTATGCATTAAGTTTGTTCATATATTAAAAGAGTGGAGAAGACCCTCCAAAAATGAGTACTCATCAAACTATGGAATGAGTCATAACTCACATCAGTCCAATGATATGTATAAGGTGGTTTGATATTGTTTTCATAATATAGGACACATTATAATATTCTATCCTAATAAAGTCAAAAGGTAATCAAGTCAATATGGGAGGTTTGAAGCCCCTAGAGTACAATAAAGAAGGAATGAATGTATGGAAACTAAAGATAGTAAATATGAATCATAATTAGTTTACAAGATCAAATGGACTATTAAATATGGTAGAACATGCTTCAAATGTGAAATCAAGTTAGGAATTTATATTATTATCTCATATTGATGTTCAAATTTTTGATGAAGATGTCAAGCCTAAGGTGCAAATCAATCCTAACAAAATCCTTAAAGATATTCAATCTTGTTAGAGCATGGAGATCTAGGAATATACTGAACTTGTGTTTTTTTATTTCTCTATGGAAAGAGGTGACTCCATTAGGCTTCATGGAGACACTCTGTAGTTAGCAGAATCATAGTGGATGCTTGGTTTGAGTGGGAGTTATTTAGGTTATTGAATGAGCTTGATCTATGTTAAGAAGTGGTCTTTTAATTTGAGTTCATTTTAAGGAGATATAAATGGTATAAGCGGAATAATTTTGACTTAATGCTTCATATTCTATATTTTTAACTTTTTTTGAAAATAAAGTGTGATTCTAGATGATAGCTTTGGAAGACCTTTTCCATTAATGTCAAAGGGGGTGAAATTTCAAGAAGGGAGATGAGATTGATTAGTTTGAATAATGTTTTGTCATAAATGAAAAAGGGGGATTTTATTGAGAAGTGTTTTCATTGATGTCAAAGTTTATGCCATTGATGTCAAGGATGTCAAGGTGCATCTGGTAAAGATGCATGGTGAGTGGTTTGTGAGATATGATCCATGTGACAAGAGAGAATTTGAAGGAAACCTAATGTCTCTCTATTGAGATATAATTTTAAGGAAAACTAATGATTTTTTTTAGGTTGATGTAAATATTCATGTCAAGGTCAAGATAATCATACTTTTGAGTATTAGTCCTTTAATCATAATGTTTCTTGAGAAGCCTAGTCATAACAAGCAGAGTCATATCATGAGCATGCACATGATGATCATGAAGAGATTTATGAATAGGAATGACATTAGTTAAGGAACATGTAAGGAATATGAGAAATGTTTATAATCATCAAATATTGTTTCAAGATTAGTTGTCAAAGTTGTCAAGTGTTTGAACCTTATAAGATAATTGAGAAGGATTATGCATTGGATGCCTAGTCTTGTGTATGAAAGTGCATGGTGGCTTAGTGAGATGGATGCATAGAGGCATAAGAGAATATATAATATTGATTGAGAATATATATTATGAGGAATTGAAACACTTATAATAGTTTCAATATGAACCTACAGGGGTCAGACATTAAGCTCAAGTTTGCAACTAGACTAGTTATAGACCCTAACTAACCAAATGAGGTATCATGAAGTGTTATCAGGGCCTATGAAGGATGTAAATTACTAGTTAAACATGAGAGAGGTTGATAATTAGGTGGAGAGTGCATGGAAATAATATTTAATGTCATATTTTTTGGCCCAAGTGCAATGGTAGTATAACAATGAAATTATATTACAAAGAGAATATTACACACAAAATAATATATTGTATTATTTTAAATGAATATTACAAAGAGAGGTTAAAATATTTACAATATTTTCATGGAATAGTTATGAGATAAAATTTATATTGTCATGAACCAACTAATTATTGTAAACAAAACATAATATTAAAGTTATTACTAACTAAAAATATAAAGTAAAGAACTTTAGATCATAAAATAATCCAATAAACTCCCCCTTGATACAAAGGGGTATAGTAGATGAATGAACTAGAGAAATGACTTTAAATTCATCAAAGGATCTCTATTTCAACTGAAAGTGGTTCACTATACCTTTATCACTAACCAAAAACTATGTCACTCTATAAAGAAGCCTGCCCCTATGAGTTGTAAAAAATAATTGATGAACATAATCAAGGCCTGCTCATCCCTAGTGATCATCATATCATACTATAGTAAACATGATTTTTAATGTAAAACTATATCAAACCAAATAAATTACCACATAATAACTCATCCAAGTGAAAAACCTATGCTTTGTATGGTACATCTTCCTAATATCCAACAAACACTAACAACCTCTGCTCAACATTACTAATGCTATCAATCCCTATCAACTCATATTATCATTGATGACTGATCAGAGTCTAACCAATGCCTAAATATTCTAACCCTATTAGGTGAGAGGTGATAATTTTTGAATCAAGAGAAAAAAACAACTAACTCTATCCATTCCATATCATGAATATCAGATATAGAAAGCCAACAATGGAACTAAAAGCAAGAACACAAACCAAAATTTGCCATTCAAACATTGAACCCAAACTCTAAGTGAATAGCTAACTAGAGAGGGTAATTATCCTCTAGCATAATAGGATCCTTTAACCTCTATTTTTTAATTATATGGTGTCAATAAAAAGGATAATGGGACTTATAATGGATGGTATTGTCTCTGAGAGCACAAACATGAAGTGATATTATGAAAATTTTCAATTTGAATGTGTCAGATTCAATAAAAAATGTACTTTTATATATTAATTTCATTATGTTTATTGTAAAAACATATAATAACACTTAAAATAAAAAATTTACCATATAAATTTTTTTGGAACATCAAAAAACCTATATTTCAACTGGTCACATGACCACCTTTGCACAAAGTAATGACTAGTCAAAAAAATTGTCATAATATAATTTTCCTAATGACGAACGTGACAAAATGATGACCAAAATAAAAAATTTATAGGTTTAAAATCTTGACCTATTGAAATATCTTTAAAAAATTAATTAAAAAATTAACTTAACCAACTTCACTACAATACCAATTAGCAATTGAAATGAACATCTTTATAAACTCCCCCTCTTTTTTCTTTTTCTTTTTTTTTTGGAAAAAAATATTTTTATTCACTCATCCATGAGTAATTTGAAACAATAGTAAAAAATAAAACCAAATATTCCCTTAAGTAAAATCTACACTTATCTTTTATTTGCGGGTCCCAAAACAATAAAATTCTATTCAAATCTTATTAAATGAAATTAGAAATAAATATTCTTACTTCTAAGCCATATTATTTTTGTGCCATTTTGCTTCTACACCGTTTTGCTTGCACATAGGGTTGCATCAAAAAAAATTACATATGTAGGCAATGTTGATATTATTTTTTTGGTAAATTTTGAAAAAAGATTCAAAACACCAATCAATATTCATAGTATTTTTTTATGGTTTTATTCTAAGGCCACCATATTTTATTACCAACACACACACCAAAAAATATTTTGAGCTATTGTTATCCTGATGCATTGCAATGTAATATTCCTATAGTATTATTTTTACACCCTAGAGGATGTCATACAAATTAAAAAAAAACACTACTAAATATTTTATAAATTTATTGAACCAACCATCAATTGTAGATGATGTTGTATAGACCGCCGTGAATGAATAACAAAAAGAAATAATTGATAGAACTTTAGTGCTATAGGTACCACTGCTATGCTATGTTGTCTAGATCTTACAATAATTTCATACATAGATAATTCCATTATTATGATCAAATGTCTTCATTTCATGCATGATATATTTTTTTTCTTTTTCTACATATGGGACTGTTACACATATTTTTGAAGTGTCATCCAAGTGCTTCTACAGATATTCTATATGTGATCTTTTTCAATTATTGGTAGACTTAAATTTGGGTCTATTTTCTTTGCGAAAGACATTAACATACAAATTCAATGTATTATTATAATAAAAAGTATACCTCCACTATGTTTACTTTTACCAGCCACCATTTTGCCTTATAAGGATCACCGTACTATTTTAGGGCATGCTCCTTCATTTCAATTTATTGGAAATGTTGTACATATCTTCTCTACTCCTTTAAATTTTTGTTTTGGCTCTATTACTATTGTTTTCCTATGGGGAATGGTGGTATACCAATTAAATTACATTAAAAATATAATACTACACATAAAATAATACATTGTATTGTTTCGAATGAATATTATAAAGAGAGGTGAAAAGATTTATAAGCTTTTCATGGAGTGGTTACATGATACAACTAAAATTCCCATGAACCAAATAATTATTATAAAAAAAACATAATATTAAATTTATTAGTAACTAAAAAGATAAAGTAAATAACTTTGGATCATAAAATAATCCAATAATTGTGTAGGCCTAATGTGATTTGTAGGTCAAGGTCTAAGCAAGCAAAGAGAGAGATAGTGGCCAAATGGGGTATCAAGTTTAGTTTCCAAGGAAAGTGTGAGTATGTGATCATTAAAATAAATGTGTCACATTGTTTCAAGTATGTTTATCAAGTTTTAGGGAAAATTTTGAGCATTAAGACAATAAAAAGTCTTTAAAGTTCTCCTGAGAATAACTTTCAAGTGTTCATTGGCACATGTAACCTATAAATTGAAAAATAGTCCATTTATGGTATATTATTAATGGTTCTATTTCAAATCTCTAGGCATTGGTTTTTTGAATAAGGGGCTAAGCTTTATGAATGATCATTAAGATTAGAAGATGGTTTAAACCCTCAAAGAACCCTAATAATGACCCAATATGAAATAAGTTTATCTAAAGTGATCATAATGGATTGGTATGGATATTTAAGTGGGTTTATGTTGTATTAAACTCTCCCAGCTATTCCAAGTCTGGTTGGTTTGTGAGGTGAGTGAGTGAATCCTACAAGAAAGGCCTTATTTCTAAGAGATTTATTGTAGTAGTCAGAGTTGACCAAGTAAAAGTTATTAAATATATGGAGGTTAAATATTGATAATTTTATTTTATTTCCATGGTGTTTTTTGATAATATTCTATCCCTCAAGGGTGATAAACTGGGCTTACAAGTTAACTAATTGCTAACAGGCCTAATTGTGCAAATAGTGAGAAATCTAGGCAGAAGTGAGAAGTTGATTGGGGATGTGTTATCATGGATTAGGGATGAATAAAAGTGCATGGAGAGGTTTATAAATAATTTTAAGACATTTTAAAGTTTTTTATATTTTTTTAGGTCAGTGGATATGATGAAAATGTTTCTCATAAGTATACAATGTAGTGTAGATGAGATAGTGAAGGTGCTAGTTCATGAAATTGGTTTGCAAGACCAGTTTTTTTATTTAAAAATATTATATATATATATATATATATATATATATATATATATATATATATATATATATATATAATGGTATAATTATTAAATAATATCATCCAAATGCATCAATATTATTTAAAATTAGTCCTATAGGTGTTGAAAGGTCAAAATCACAATGACTAGTCTTTAAGGCAAACTAATAATTTTGGGTAAGCAAGTTGAAATGATGAGTTTAAATCCCTCAGATGAAGTATCAAATGGTTATTATGTTTTTTTTTGGTAAATTCATGTCATATCCATGCTTTGAATAAGGTTTGAGAGTTATTGAAAGTGATTTAAATGGTAAAGCCAAAATGGGTTGACTCTTTTAGGTTTGACTATGTATTGAAGACAAAAGATAGATCTACAAGACTAATATTTGACTTTATACTTTGTGATATTTATACTTGAGAATTATATATAGATGTTAAATAATAATTTTAAGGTGTTAGTGATCATGATAATTTCTCTTTTTGGTGTTAAATATCAAGTTATTCATGACCAAGTTTTGAAGTGTTCTAGCAGTTCTAAGTGAGCTATTTGCAAAGAAGAGTTTGAGTTATTTTTCCCTATACTATTAAGTATAAAAAACATGATGATTATATTAAGGAAATTTATATTATATATGTGTGATTTTTTTCCATAATTTTTTTATAAAATTGTGTTTATGCTTCAGTTGTTTAAGATAGACTTGTTGGGTATGCACAAGCCTAATTGTGAACAATGCTAATTATGTGCTTCAAGTGGTGCTTAAAGATAAAGAGTGTTATGAAGCCTATATGAGATTATAATGTGTCTATGTAAGTGGAATATGATATTTTCCTTCTATTTTAAGTGTTTTAAAGTGTTCTAAGGAAGGCAAAGTGTTTAATCAAATAAGCAGAACAAGTGGAAATAAGCTAGAAGATGTCTTAAAGCTGACTATGGGAGACTTTGTGTTGCCATAATTGTCTTAAATAGACCTAATATGATTAGGTCTTTGATTTAACAATTTTGGGAATATTGGTGTATTATTCATAATTTAGTTAAAGGGTCTAAGTAGAAAAATTAGTAAATAAATATGCAATAATTAATATATCCATTTTTGTAAATTATATTGCAATTTTGACCTTTATAAAAATAGTAATAAGATGGATAAAATAATACTTAGCTATAAAATGTCTAATACAACTAAGATAGGGTCTAAGATTTATTGTACAAGATTGGGACACTATCAAAAACTAAGATTTGACCTTCATTTTGTGATTGGATAGGAGCACTAAAAGTATACAAGAATGGCACTAGTTCTATAGTCCACCTCTATCATTGTTGTCCTAAGGATATAAGCTTTTTGGGGTTTGTTCACTAGGTCTGTGTGACCTTATGTATGAAGTTTTAGTAGTTAGAAGTCTATAGAGTTCCCTATAGCAAAGATTTTATCTTCAAACCCTATACTTTATTATTATTTAAATAATTTTGAGAAATTGGTGGGGATTAGTGTGTAATATTCACTAAACATGAATCCACACCCCTTGTGTGGGCACACTACATACATACCAATACTTTGAAGAGGTATCAAGCCATATGTAGTTCTTCCACTTGATTTTATTTGTGTAATTGAGTGTATGAATATGTAAAAATGCTAAACTAGATGTACTTGAGGTGGATAGAACTGGTGTAAGGATTTGAATAAGCTTTTAAGTGTATTATCTGGCTATAAGTAGAGAATAGGGAAGATTTCTTGAGTAGTTTTGCTTCTATTCTTGATTGCTTAGTGATATTTGGCAACCCCTTCCAAATTATCTTTGAATGGGATTTTAAAGGGATCTATTGGTCATGGGTTTAATGTACTCACATTAAGATGACAAGGATAAGGATGGGGAATTTAAAAGAATTTACCATTGGGGTTAGACTTTTACTTGGACAGGAGTGTCAAAAGTGGATAGGAGTGGTAATGACACTATAGTCCAAGTGTGGTGTTATTGTCCTAAGCTGATGGGACCTAGGGGATATATTAGTCATGAAAAAGGTGGTTTGACTTAGTTGGGATCAAGTTTGGAAGGCTAAAAATGATTGGGAATCAATGAAAAGATGCCTATGAGGGTCATGAGAGAAAGAAAGAGGGACCTAAGGTTGACTATCATTAACCATGCTCAAGTTACCAATTTTCATATTTTATATGACTATATTTGCCCCCCCCTTTATTCTAGTGATGAAACAAAGAAAAATACTAGGAGAAAGAAAAAATATAAAGCACACCTAAACTTACCTACAAGGGTGAAGCTCATGAAGCTATATGATACTAGGTATGCATAGAGAGATCATGCTATGAAGTATGAATCTAAAATAAAAATAAAGAGTGTATCATTTCTTACTAGATACATTATATCTAAAAATAAGAAGTTATAAATCTAGGTAAGAGAGAAAGATGAAGATGAAGGAATGAATACACCTCACTAGGTACATGGACAAATAAAAAACAAGTTGTGATGCTAAGTGATGTTGAGTGATGCTAAATGTGTGTTATACCAAGAGTAATATCACAAATAGAGTTGAGTGCTCAATTCCTTAAAAGTGGATCAAGAATGCAAAAGTTGGCCCTTTAGCTCCATCATCACCCACTAAGTTAATTTATATGATCATGTATGTGATAATATATGTTTGGACTATCTTTTCAATCCCTCTAAGTAGGTGGCTCAAGGATATAAAGGCTAGCTAATCTTTTGGCTCCATCATTGACCCATGAAGTGAAGCTATGAACTGATACTAGTATGAAATGTGTGTCATATGAGATGGCTCTTAAAGCCCATGAATGTTCTATAATTTGATAATGTCAGTGTGGATAGTCAAATGTACACTAGAAACATGCCACTCTTGGCCACTTTGAAAGATGGAGATTAGGCTTGTATAAAAGCCACTATGAAAATAGTGCACTAGACTTGTATGAAAGACAATCCAAAATGTGGAGGTGAGGCTTGTATGAAAGCCACTCTGAAATGATGCCAACCACCTATAGATGGAATAAGGAACACAAATGTTGAGAATGCCTAGGTAATGCTAAACTCAAAAAGAAAAGAAAATAAATGTGCCATTCACATAGCCCTCAATCACTAGTGTCTAAAACATGGATTCTGATTTGGAAGTTATACCAACTATCATATCTAAAACTAGAAGTGAGTGCCATCATGTTTTGCATGATGCCCCCTATATCTAGATTCTCTGAGAAAAAGTGTATTGAAAATTATTGATTCTAAACTAGTCTAACTATGCAAAACTATAGTTGAACCTACTTTTTCACCTACTTCTAGAAAGTTTGGTTTTTATATGATTTGGATAGGAGCACCAAAAATAGATAGTAGTGGCATTAGCACTATAGTCCAATCTTAGCGCTATTGTATTATGCCAAATTTTTTAACTATTTTGACATTTTCACTATCTACCTGGTCTATTTTGACTAATTTGATGTTTGGTTACTATTCTGGGTGTTTTGAATGCTATATTTTTTACTGTTAGGAGCTCTGATCTCTTTAACAAAACCCTTGTTTAGTACCCCCTCTTTTGAGGGTAGGAATGAAGACCCTACAATGATTTCACTCAGAAGAAAGAGACCTAAACATGTGTTATGTTGTAAAGATACATGATATAGTAATGATAATTGACAAGATATATCAAGGTATAACATGGTTTACAATGAGAGATTTTTAGATCAATAGGGGTATGCCTAGATAAATATAACAAAGTAATAACATGTACAATGTACTGAACTAGAACTAGAAGTCTAGCTAGATGTTATTTTTAATTGTTAGTTGTCATGGAGGGATGGAACATGATGTCCATCATGGAATCTAAGAAAGTAAGACAAAATAATGATGTGGATCATGAAATTGCAAACAAAGATAAGCAAACAAGCAACAATCACACAAGGTAAGAAGTAATAAGAATACAAGGGTGGCCAAGGGGCCAAAAAAATAAGGGATATAGGCACATGTCACTCATACTAGAAGGCAAGCATACAGGGCATGTTCAAATTCCACATACACATATAATTGAAACAAGCAAGGTTCACATGGAAGCCACAATCACATAGAAGAGTATAGGCAAAGGACATTAACAAATTTTCTAAGGCACACACAAGACATAGAAGCAAAGGACATTGGAAAATACCCTAAGGCATATATATAGGAGACAATCAGGAATTGAGAAATGTAAAATAGTCTAACTATGCTAAGCAAAAATATATATCATGTAATAAGTAAAATTGCAATTGCATCTAACTACTCAAAGTAAGAAGTGAAAGTATTCAAGACATGTTAGTATAAGCCTAGGTATATTCTAATAAATACACACGTGTTATTTACTAGTGAGTGTTGATAGAATAATCTATGTAAGCTAGTAAGTAATGTACATCAACATGATAACTAGAGTGTGTGGTGTAGGAATGGCATTATCCATATGGTGTAGTCATGTGGAATATTCCCCTAGTGGGTATGTATATCAATGTATGTGTCAATGTAGAAGTAGGATGCCCCATCAATGGGTAGAGTGAAGCAATCAAAGATCTAGATGTCACTATACAAACTCAAAGGAGATCAAGTGAAGCATGGTAATGTAGATAAATCAACAAACAATAACATAGAATATAAAATGTAAGTCTAGCATAGCAGTAGAAATGTAAATCATGAATAATGCATACAATTGAGATGTTTTTGGTGTTTTAAAATATTTGAATGTTTTTCTATTTTGAAATGTTATATTTTTTTATTTTGGATATTTTGAGCTATGTACAATCAATCATAGGAAGACAATGTACAATATTTGAAGAAAAAGAAATCTGTACAAGTAATTTTACAAAATTATGTACAATATAATGTGTGAAATGAAATGCTAGACATGGAATCTATGTAGATGCATAATATTCATTATATTTTTGAGTTTCTTTCCTTCAAGTGAGGCTATATGATACACTTTAGAGATAATATTTTTAGTAATAATGTATGGACCTAGCCAATTTGGTTTGAATTTTCCTTTGATTTCTTCTTTGGCATTGACATTGCGAAGATTTTCTTTGAGAACAAGATAACTTCAAATTCTCTGGTGTGAACTTGTTTTTTGTAGGATCATTATACATTGTTGGTAGATTTGGAGATGTTTTACTGCTTGAATGTGTGAATGGTCTAACTGCTCAAGCTAGTGTAGATGATTTTCATGATACTGGTCATCAATGAGAATACCTTCAATGGAGACATGAAGAGATGAGATTTCTAATTATAATGGTAAAACTAATTATGTATCATAAAAAAATGAATAAGGAGTGGTTCTTATGGGCATGTAGATACTTGTGTGATATACCCATAATGCAAAGACTAGTTGATTGTGGCAATCATCTCCAAATTTGATCATTATTTTTCTATAAATGTTATTAATGGTTTTATTGGTGGCCTCTACTTGACCATTTCCTTATGGGTAATATGGATTGGAGAATGTGTGTTTAATACTATATTTTTTATAAAATTTATTGATAGTTTTGTTCTTAAATGATGTTCCATTATTGAAAATAATGGATACAAGCAAGCCAAAGCATGAAATAATGTGAGTCATGAGAAAGCTACAACTGTCCTCACCTATAATAGATTAAAGTGGAATGGATTATACCCACTTGTTAAATTATTTTGTGGATATGATTATTAATTTATGTCCATCAATAGATTTAGGGTTAATTTTTCCAATAAGATCAAATCCCCATAGCATGAATATCCATGGAGAAACAATAGGCTATAATTGTTGTGATGGTGCATGTTGTAAGTTACTATGTCATTAACATTTATTGCATAGTTTTTCATATTGTATACATTCATCTTCCATGATGGGCTAGTAGTACCCTTTTTGAAGCAATTTGTGTGACATTGCTTTTCCACTGAAGTAGCCATCACACTCACTATCATGAATCTATATAAGAGCAATTTTGGCTTCTATTGACATCAAACATTGAAGAAATTGTTCATCAAAGGATCATTTAAAAAGGTCTCCACCAATGATTAAATAATGGAGTAATTTTTTGTATAAATTTAATTTGTCATTTCGAGAAGTGTCTAGTGTAGTATATTTGTTTAGAAAGTTATAGATATCAGAGAACCATTCTGGAGTTGCAAAACTATGTGTAATGGCTAGAACGGATAGTGAAATCCAATATGAATTGGATATTGATGGTGATTATAATCATTTAATTATTAAAATAGCTTTATCATCATTAATTTTGATAAGAATCAAAGGTGAAACACTTTCCATTTTATCTATGTGTCGATTATTTTTTTTGGTATACTTTTTATACAAAAGTATTTGAACTATGATGATAAACATTGTACCATGTTTCAGTATGAGATAAGATGTTCTTATTTTGTCTTATAAACATTATTAAATTGGCTTATCATAAGTTAGGAATCACCAAGGACTTGAATAGATCTAATCTGGAGAGATTGGGTGGCAAATAGACCTAAAATAAGCACTTCATATTTTGTAGTGTTGTTGGTGTAGGAGAAACTTAATCAATATGCAATAGGAAATATGTGACTAGAATGGTCAACAAAGACAATACCTACCCTTGCACTAGATTCACATTGAGAACCATTAAAGAACATGGTCCAAGTATTATAATGAGTAGAATATGTAGTCAAATCATCTTTAAATGTGTCACTAATAGGATTAGTGTCTAAGAGTGGTGCATCTACCAAATAGTCTATAATGATTTGTCCCTTTATTGATTTTTGGAGAACTATTTTTAAGTCAAAATATATTAATAGCATGACCTATTTTATGATGTGACTGGAGAGATTTGGTTTGTCCATGAGAAACTTCAAGGGATCTACTTTTGTGATAACATGAGTCTCATTATTTACCATGTAATGTCAAAGGATTTATGTGGCAAAAACCAATGCTAAACATAAATTTTCTATTGTGGAGTATTTTTTTCATAATCAAATATTGTGTGACTAATGTAATAAACTACTTATTCAATGTGTTGATCATCATGTTGTGTTAAGATTTCTCCTAATGCATGGTCTACTACTAAGATATTTAGTAGTAAAGGCCTATCAGGGATAGGTGGTACTAAGATTAGTGGATTAAGAAGATATTTCTTGATTGTATCAATGTTTTATTGATAGGCTTGGTCCCATACAAACTTTGTATCTTTATTTAGTAATCAAGTGAATAACTAAGTTTTATTAGCAAGATGAGCTATAAAATGGTGGATTGCTTGGATATTTCCTTATAGGGATTGAAGTTACTTTAAGTTCATTGGAAGTGGCATGTCGATTATTGATTTGAATTTATTAGGGTCAACCTCTATGACACACTAATAAATAATGAAACCTAAGAGATGTAACTCTAAACACACACTTCTTTTGGTTCAATCAGACATTGTATTATTTGAGTCTTTAAAAGATCTTTCATAAATCAATAGTGTGATGTCATTATTTAGATTTATCTAAGATATCACCAACATAATCCATGATAGTATGGTGAATAAAATCATGAAATATATGTGTAATGGTATTTATATCTCATTGTCATACTTATGATCCATCAAATATCTTTATAATAATATCAAGATCCAAGCTTGCTCATATGATTATCCTCATTCTTGACCCAAAGAGGTCAAAATCCTATAATAATAAGATGTTTTGGATATCTCAAAGTTCTCATTACCTATTTAAACTTGGAATGAATCACATATGTAGGATACATCCACTAATAGTTTAAAATGGCTTCCACATAAGTGAAATGCATACTAAATAACACTAAGCCTAATATACACCTTCAAACTGTTGAGAAAAGTATAACCAAGAATGTCATTTGTGCAATGTGGAATGAATTTTGGATGATCAATAAAGGTAAAATGAGCATTAAGGAATACTTTTAGTCCTATAAAAATCACTAAAGTGCTTCAGTGGAAGAGGATTCACATCTCCAAACTTTTAGTCCAAACATGACTTACAGGCCTGTCCAAGAATACTAAAGAGAAGGTGGGTTATCATATGAAATTATGAAGTTTATAAAGCCATGAAACACATATTATCCCATTTTAATATGATAATAATATATTAATATAGTTAAAAATTTTACTTAAGGCAATGAAAATTGAAAGAGGTATTATTAGGGCTAAAAGGACTAAATGGTCATATACATGCATGTGTATGAAAACTAAGGAAATATTACATATTTCAAAAGTATATTAAATATTGAGGAGTATAATAAAGGTAAATAATATGTTTCAATATTTTTCCATGAGAATTGAACCACTAATAAATAATAAAATACAAAATAAACCTACTAGGGTCACTTTAGTATGATTGATTATAAACCCTAGTTTTGAGCTTAAGACATTTTTAGTGGATTGGTGTGTCAATTAATTGATATAATCAGTGGAATATCTCATAATACATAGAACATACCCAAATTAAATTTTTAAAAACCAAACCAAACAATTTGGTGTATTCTCCTACTAGATAACTCTCCTCAAGTGTATTGTGTTGGGATAGTCACTCAAGAGACTAGTTTGTAGGGATTAAAACTCCACCATGGAGATGCATGAAAAAAAAAACAAGTTTAAAGGTGTTTTATATGTTTTAAAACTCAAACTTCTTATAATTGATAGTTATTTAAGAAGCATATATAATATGAACCATTGTTAAGATGTGAAACCACTCAAAACTCTATTTTCTATTTAGTTTGAAACTCGAGAAGCCCTGATTATGCATTTATTCTAAGAAGAAATAATTGGGATAGAAGGATTTTAAGGATAGTTAGGGACCTCTATGCACTCAAAACAAATGAAATTAGATAATTTTACGAACCATTATTAATACTCTAAGAACCATTAAACCTCTCTAAAATCCTTTTAGTGACTCAATGGCTATTTTTACTCTCTAAATGATTTTAAGTAGATTAATTTGACATTGGGATGATCTAAATGACCTTTGAGAGTCTTGATGGAACTTTATAAAGATAATTGGTGTCACGTGTCAGGGAAAATAAAGAAAAAGGGCTTAAAATGATTTTTTGGGGATGTTTGAGTGATTTTATCTCCTTAACTAGTTGAATAGACCTCTTAGCCCCAGGCATAGTTACAATTATCTCCTACAAGCTTTTCAAGAGACTCCCATGGTGATAGAATTTATTTTAATCCAAGAACCAAGGCTTAGGAGAGAACTATCTTTTTTTTTCACAATAAAATCAAGGTTATAGACCTTATATAGGTCATAAATGGTATAAAAACTTCTAAAATACCATTGAGGTCATTTGATAGAAGTCTTGAGTGGCCATTCAAATGTCCAACATCAAAAAATTAAGCCTAGTTAAATAATAGGCCTATAAAATCAATGAGGATGCATATTCATTAGATGCAATAAGGAGTGTGAGTGTCATGTGTCAAAGTGAAACATCAATTCAATAGGTGCATGATGACTCCAACAAGCCTAACCCATATCTTTTATGTTAGTTTGAAGGTGTCATGCATTTCTAAGACATTTTAAAAGTGGTTGGTAACTCCCAAAAAAGAAAGATAAATTTCATTTAAATAAGTGAGGTTTTACCATATGTAAAATTTAGAAGATTATCCTTTGTGGTGAAGAGTCTTATTGATTATTTTCTATGTTTCTCTTCTTATTTGTAACTAGTGTTATCACTTAGAAGTGCACCCCTATTGAGAATGTGTGCATATTCTCACTTCCATTTATACAATGGAAACTATACAAGGTGTGGCACCTTATAATGGAGATAATATCCAAATGAAGGGTTAGTTCCCTTTGGTACACTCAACTACTTCTCTCTAAACTATCTAATTTTATGCTCTTTTGATTAGGAAAAGGGTAGACGGAGCAATATTGAAGATAAATAATGGAAATGAAAACTGAAATGTTTGGGTGATATACTAATGTTGGGTTTAATTATGTAGATACCTAACACACTTTAGAATCCAAATAGCTTACACACATTCACTTAATTCTCATACAATCACTCTTGCATCAATATTTCACACATAGGTATTGAAAAACACTCACACTAAGTAGGAAAGAATGAAAAATGATTGAATTTAATTCACTATTAGGTAGAAATTAGACTTAGACACTCTATATGACTTGAAAGATTTATCATTTTTTGAATAAAGGTGAATTATTTAGACATAAACCTAGGAAAAACAATAATTCACTAAGTCCTATCAATGAATAATAAACACACACTTTATGAAAGCTTAAGAATGGAAGAAAATTCAACTCTTTATTTCTTCAATGGTGATGTAGTATAAAATTTTCTTAAATTTTATATAATAAAAATCATAATATCCATAATGTTTCCTCAAATGATAATACATATAGAAGAGAAGAATAGAGAGAAGAAAATCAACTCCAAACTAGGAAAGAGTTCCATATGCAAATCAAATTCACTCCACTTTGACTCCAGCTTTAACTCCACTTTTTATACAAACTCTATTTCTAATTTAATACATATAAAATTTATTTTCAAAACTTTATTTAATCATGAAATATGGCACCATAAGAGATAGAGGGAGAGTTGACAATTCAAAGGGCTCTTCATGCATCTTGAATCTTGAGGTAAGTTACTTTAATCATAAAAACATCTTGATATTATTTATTTAAATCTTTTTTGTCTTTAGTTAAATCCTCTTGGTCTTGAATGCATATTAAATTTAGACTTCAGCTACATTCAATTGCATTTTGAGTTGGCTGGAATTATCTTGACTTCACACCTAGAGTTCAACTTGAGTTATCTTACATGTATGTTTGGTCACATGCTTTTTATAAAAATAACCCAAAGGGGGAAATAGTATAATTTGGATTAATGTTTACTTTTTAAAATAATATATTACTTAAAAATATGTCTTTAAATTTTATCAAGACCTTAACTCCACCTATCCAAGTTTACATGTTTTGAAACTCAACTTTAGTAGGGCTAATTAAAGGATCTTGTTGTTGACTTGAACTTGCTAAATTGCCCAAATTTGGGTTCCATAATTATAAATATGATATTATATGTAAATTTAATTTTACATTAAATATTATTTATAAGTGTGCAATTTATGATTACCAAAGCACCTTTCCAAACTGGTTCTTCTTCCATATGCCTATCTTGTGCAACTTTGATAAGCTTATTAAATGCACTTTGAGAGCCATAAACTTGATGAATATTCACAATTATAATATATAAGGAGTAAAAATATGATTTTAAATAATAAAAACTATGTCATAGACTTTAAAACATATTTTCATCTCCAAACTCCATGTACAACTCTATATAAACACCATTTTATGTTCTATTGTACTCTCTTGGACTCAAGAAATCCTGATTTGGATTGGGGCATCTAAAATGAATTTAAAGCTTGAAAAAAAAAAAAAACCTTCCTATGATTTTAGTATAGGTTTAAATGGTACAATCCTATAAATTTTTTAAAATCTCTAGAACACTTCACCAAACTCCCTATGAAAAATTCACAAAAAAGTGCTTGCTTACTACCCTAGGGATTATGCAGAGATGTTTTTCAATGAGATGAGACTATTTTTAATTATTTTTCATTGAATTATAATTTATTAATACATATAAATGAATTATAAACACTCTTAAATCAATTTTTTTTCATTTGAGAGACCTAAAACACCCATTTCCAACTCTATTTGTGAGCAAAAAAGTGAGGAAACCTTCATTCTCTTCATGATCAAACTTGTATATTAGAATATTATCACTCCTAATGTACATTATGAAATTTAAAAACTTATAAAATTTTAATGAAATAAAAATAAGCCTCAATATAAAATTTAAAGAGTTTTTATTTAATAAACCTCAAAATATACACCTTTTGGTGTTTCCTAGTTTGTACAATTTCATTTTTGAACACTTATAGGTATGTGTTTTGTTATATTATTGAGTTTAATTAGGGATTAATATCTAATTAATTTTTAATTATTACATGTAATCATACCCATTTGAATTAAAATAATTTTATATTCTCAACCAATAATTTAAACCTGTTAAAAATTACCTTTTTTGACTCTCTCTCTCTCTCTTGCTTGTTTAAAACTCTAATGCTTGTATATTTACCTTTATCCATTATTTTTCATGAAATTTTTATTTATAAATGTGTAAAAAGGTATTATATTCCAAATAATATCTCACACCACATTTATTTTGCAACAAATAATTTAAAATTTCAAACATACTGCTTAAAATTGAGACATGAGGGTTTATGAAGAGTTTTAGAGCACATGTTCTTAATTATTTTTCATAAATTTAAGCCCATTTAACCTAAAAAAAATTAATTAAATATTTAGGTAATATTTTACCCAAAATACCACTAATAAAATTTTATAAAACTCCTCTTCACCTTCATGTACTGAGCATCTCAAAATTGACCTTCACTAGCTTGTAAATAACTAGTTAGAGGAATAAAAGAAACCTCTATCAAAATTTTGGCTTGTGGTTTGTTATTGATCATTAATTTGGCATGATTAATGTTTTATTATTTTATTAATACATTTTTTTACCTTTAATCCATGAATGGAGTCTTCTTTAAAATTTTCACATAAACAACTTTGATTAATGATGGCAAAATTATCAATATTCTTGGTGACTTTATTATGATATTTGTCTGCTAAATACTCAAGATCAATAGATATATCCTTTGGGTTATAAATTCATGAAAATTTCACTAAAAATTAAACTAAAAATGTCTTCCTTAATTAATTACAATACTTTTGCATAAGCACTTATTGAATTGAAAACTAGAACAACTACCAACTAAAAAATTATGAAAGATAAAACTTAAAAGAATGTGAAAAATAAAGATACTATGATAAAATGTGTATAAAAAACTTATTTAATGAAATATAAAACTAATATGTACAAATAATAGCTTATTTTCAATAACAATGCTTTATATTAATACCATTTACTAGGATTGGGAGCTCTTCACCAAGCATCTTGGCTAGTTTGAAGGCATTGTGAGGGTTACAACTTGAGATCATGTAAGGACCACTCCAAAGTGAGTCAAATTTTTTGTTTATTCCTATTTTTTCTCTATCCTCATACCATTTGAGAACCAATTCACCTTCTTTGAATCTTTTTAAATATGTTTTTCTATCAATTTTTTTCTTTACCTATGCTTGATGTATATATATAGCTAACATGGAATCATTTCTAAGTTATTCTATCTCCATAAGTTTAACATATCTTACCTCCATGGGCTCACTCTCCTATAATTTTATTTTATGCATTAGCTCCAAAAAAGGGACCTTAATTGAGATTAGCAATATAGCTTCTCTCCCATATAATATATTCTAGGGTGAGGTTTGTAGCTTGAGATCACGTAAGGACCACTCCAAAGTGAGTCAAAATTTGTGTTTATTCCTAGTTTTTCTCTATCCTCATCCCATTTGAGAACCAATTCACCTTATTTTAAGCTTTTTAAATATGTTTTTCTATCAAATTGTTTGTTTACCTATTATTGATGTATATCTATAGCTAACATGGAATCATTTCTAAGTTCTTATAGCTCCATAAGTTCAACATATCTTACCTCCATGGGCTCACTCTCCTATAATTTTAGTTGATGCATTAGCTCCAAAAAAAGGGACCTTAATTGAGATTATCAATATATCTTCTCTCCCATACACTATTCTAGGGTGAATTAGCAATGGATCTCTTTAAAATGATCCTATCAACTCATAAAGTTGATTTTAATTTTAATTACTAAATACTTTGATTATCTTCGATGGTTCACTTAATGGTCTTCAATAAGTTCTTATTAATAGACTCAATAAGGTCATTGCCCTTGTGGATAATAATTTAAATAATTACTAAGATACACACCATTTTAGACAACCCATTGAATTATTTTAGCTCTTAAAAATGACATATCAAAATATAAAATGATAGTATAAGGAACACCAAACCTTGTGAGCAAACCTTCATAAAAGTCCAAGACACTAGATTCATTTACTTCTTTCAAAGCCACTGCTTTTGTCCATCTAGTAAAGTAATCTATGGATATAATTATATACTTGTGGCCCATACTAAAAGTTGGATTTATGATACTAATGAAGTTGAAGCCTTATTGGAAAAGGGTTGATCTACTAAAAAGGGTTGAAGGGGTAAGGCAACATGCTTCTCTTTTCTTAAAAACAATGTAAACTTATTACACTTCCTTACCCATACATGTGAATCTTTGCATATTTTTGGCCAATATTATCCACCCCTCATGATTTTGAGGGATATTTTCCTTGGTGAAAAGTGTCCTCCACCTTTTCCATCATGAAATTATTCAAGTAATCTTTCAACTTGATTTAGTTTTATGCATCTGAACAACATGCCATTAACATATTTTTTGAACAATACACTATCAATAAGTATAAAATGAATATATTTCAGCCTAAAGTACCTTCTCTTTGAAATAATTAAATTTGGAGGATACATACCAATTTAAAGGTACCTTACCATACTTTGAAACTAGTTTTGTGAATTTGTATGATTGGCTGCAATATCTTCATCATTCAAGACTTCTAAATTTTGTTATTACAAAACTTCTAAATTTTGTTGTGTCAATATTCCTAAAATTGTATCAATATTAGCATAGCATACAACACAAAATCCTTTGAAAAATTAGGATTGATGAGAGTGTGAGAAATAGCAATGGATTTATTTATTCCTTCAAATATTTTTAAACCTTACTTGGTCCAATTAAATTTTTAATTTTTCTTGAGCATAGATGTAATAGGATTTGACAAACTTACAAAATTACACACACACACACACACACACACACACCTTATTCTAAATTTAATCTTGCCAAGGAAACTTTGAAATGTTTTTTATCTTTAGGAATTCTTTCTAGATCAATACTCAAACCATGCTTAGAAATAGCATGAACAAGGAGTTTACCTTCATGCACTAAAAACATACACTTCTTTGGGTTAAGAGACACCCCATATTGTCTACATATTTCAAATACTTCTCTAAGATGAAGCATGTGATAATTTTAATCATGTTAAAATATTGTAAAATCATCCAAATACATAAGAAAAAACCTATTGATCAAACTTTGATAGGCCATATCCATGGCTCTTTGGAATGTTTCTCCTACATTCAACCATCCAAATGGAATTTCTTGGTATGCAAAGGTTCCCCAATTTATGGTGAAGTTTATTTTTAATTTATCCTCTTCCTTCAAAAGTATTAGGTTATACTCACTATAACCATCTAGCAATAAAATCCTTTTTGAACCAACCAATAACTGTAGTATTTGTTCAATTGATGGTAATGGATAATAGTCCTTGAGTGAGGCCTTGTTCAAGTCATAAAAATCCACAAAAAATATAATTTATCCATTATTATTCCTCATAGTAACAAGATATCAACCTAATTAAAATTATTGATAGGAAAGATGATAGCTTATTCAATTAATTTTTGAATCTCAATTCTCATCAAAGGCTCCAATTTTGGATCAATTGGCCTTTATCTTTCCCTCACTAGTTTTGTGACTTACTATAATTCAATGGTGTGTTTAGCCAAATTAGAATTAAATAATTTAACATAACTATAATACCATGCAAACACATCATAAAATTATTTACATAAATCAATAAAATATTATTTTTTAGATTGAGAGCATAATTTAACAAGTTTTAGAGCTTTAACATTGACTATGTCAATGATTGCATAGAGTGCTTATTTGGTAGACAAAGAATATTTATCCCTTATTACCTCATAATACCTAATAAAAATATAATTGAGTGTAAAAATACCCTTGGGTAACTTTTTATATTTGAACTAAACTATTTTATCACCATACTACTGTAAAATTTTTGATTGATTTCTATAAGAAAATTCAACCTCTTCTTATAGGAAAAAAACAACTTGATCATCATCTTCAAAGACTTGTCAATTTAAATTATTATTAATAATAGATATAATTACCAAAATATTGATATATTTATTATTTTTATCTTTATTTACATCAATCATAATGTCAAACTACGCCCAAATTATAGCCAACCTACCCACATGCTTATTTCTCTCTCTAGGCACTACCTTTATGTCAAATGCATCAAAATCTTATATAATATCTAATAACCTATGTTTGTATGATTTTATAAATTTATTATTACATATAATCACTCCTCTCACTTTATGTACCACAATATAACTATCTCCAAATTCCTATAAAAGATTATCTCCAATATTTCTAACCCATTGCAAATCATGAACTAAAGCCTCATATTCTACCACATTGTTAGAACATGTAAACTAAAATTTTATAGTATAAAATTAAATTTATTTGGATGAATAAATAAGAATAATACCATCACATATGCTATATTTATTCCATAAAACATCAAAATAGAGTTTCCACAAACCATCATTTAGCTCACCTTCTTTGTATAGAGCTAGAATGTGTGCACCATCCTCATGTAAATAGTAGACTCCAAGTCATTATTATATCATATTGTGAGGATAATTATCATGGATATTAGTAACCCAATCATAAATAAACAAATTAGGTACACCATTAAGAGGTTATTTTTCTTCATCTTCACCAGTTTGCTCTATTTCATCTAAGATGACATAATTGGCATTAACAATACTAGTCATGTATGGTTCTAGATGAAAACAAGAAATAGGATCTGAATGAATTGTATATTTTATTTAATGCCTTGTTTTTAACATGATTTATTTTTAATTATACAAAAATTACACAACTATATTTGAAGTGAAGTCACATGATAAACATATAGCAAAATATGGAGGAAGATCCACCACTATCACATCCTATTGAATAGTCACATTTGGGTATGCATGAAGTGTTAATTTAATATTATTAATTATACCCAATATATTATTTAGAGATACATAAAGTTTAAAAACATCCTTAGTATTTAGAACATGCACTGAATCTAACTTATATGCAATCTATTTTGGCATTATTATGTTACTTGCTCGACTATCAACCATGCAATTATGAACTAATGTATCATCAAAAATCAAGGAAAGATATAAATGAGGTGTATTTCATTATTTATTATATGATTTTTTTACCTCTCCCTATTTATATACTTGTTGTTCATGTTGCTTCTCTTGATGATCTAAATTTTCTAGAACTACACTTTCTTTCTCTACTAGTTTTGTAGACAAGCTAAGACTTGAAAGCTCATGTATAAGTATATCCTTTTATCTTGGGATGACCAATTAATCCCACATATTCATGATAATTTTATAATTATTAATATGATATAATATGTTGAAGGAGGATCCTCCAACCTTTTTTTCATCGTTATATTAATAGGATGCTCTTGTACATGAGGCACTTGCTGAAGGTTGCTTGCTTCAACATGCTAATTTTTTTGATCTATAGGGGAAATAATATAATAAATAATAATTTTAAAAATAATATTATAAAATTTTAATCATGTATTACCTATATGGGTTCATCTATAGCCCTTCTATTGTCTCTTTTAATGGTTTTAATAAATTTATTTGATTTTCTAGGTTCACTAATCTTATTTACTACCATACGATCATCAACTTGGAAATTCACCCAAGTTACATCTGGTTGTCCTTTTCCATGATTCAATTTACCTTGTTGTATTATATATTCATTATGTTTTTATTCTTCAATAAAATCTTCTTCTTCTATCATTTGATAAATTTCCATATTCTGTGATATTGAAGCTTGATTTTTCACATCATTAGTATTATAAGGTTGCCAACTTGAATCTTGTATCTAATTAATTTTAAATATAACAAGGGCCTTGGTTGAGATAGTGACATTAGGATTAATTACAACATATGGTTTGGATGGTATGGTAGATCTTTGAGCTTGGTATGGAGACCTATTATCTCTATATTGATAGGAAGGTCTTTACTCTTTATATGGCTGATATGTGGGATGAATAAGTTCTTTATATGGCATATTAGCTTGATATTTTTTCCTATTTAGATAAATTAATTCATTCAAAAAATATTTTATCATATCTTTTAGTTCCCCAAGTTCACTAGCTTGACTATAAGGAGCTTGAACTTGATCTTAAGGGTATGGGATTGGGACTATTGATGGTAATTGAGGAGGTAGAATAGATTGTAATTATAGACAAAATCACATTGAAGGTATAGGTAAAAATTTACCAGCTTGAAATAGACTAGTTTCAGCTCTAATGGCAACCTCATATGCATCTGGGAGTGTTCTACCACCCATAGATTGAATCATAACTTGAAAATTAGAATTAAAGGATCTAAATATGTATAGGAAAGTATATTCAATAGATGGCCTTATTATGGGAGGTATTATATTTCACATTTATATAATATAAGATTTAAATTATTCATGAATTCATGTGGTGTTATCTTTATATTAGTGAGTTATCGAACAAGGGACACATGATCTGATTTGTCTTCAAATTGTCTACAGAATAGTGCACCTAAATAATCCCAAGAGGAAATGAAATTCAAGGGAAGGTTCATATATTATTTTAATTCCATTCCCTTTAAGGATTAATAAATTAAATGAATAAAATCATTCTCTTAGATAACATGATAGAAATAAAATAAATTGACCACATATTTGATATGATCTATGGGTGTAGGTTGATATTCACCTATGAAATATGGTATAATTTTGAGGGTTAAGGATGAAAGATAATCATATTGGGAAAATTTGAGAGGACTTACATCATTGAAAAAAATAAATACATATTTCCTTGGGATATATATATAAATAATAGGATTTTAACTTGAAGTGATTTGCATAATAGGCTTATTTGGTGACTGCCATAGTCTTTTAAGATATGTACTTGTCAAAAACCTTTTTATATTAAAATGTTTAGATAATTTAGAAAATTAAAATGGTATATCTATAATTTAAGATATTTTAGTGAATTTATGTATAAAAATGGTAGCTCTTGCTACTAAAAATGTCATTTTTTAGCTTCCAATTGTGTCCCACTGAGTATGCTAGAAACTGTTGTCACTTAGAAGTGCACCATGTTGAGAACATGTGCCTATTCTCACTTATATTGATAAAATGGAAACTATAAAATGTGTGGGAACTTGTATTGGAGATAATATATAGATTAATTGATGGTTTTATTTGGTAAACTCACCTAATTCTCTCAAAACTATCTAATTCTATGATTTCTTGACTAGGAAAAGTGTAGAAGGAGCAATGCTAAAGATGAAAATGGAAATGAAAAATAAAAGTTTAGAGTGATGAACCATTGTTGGTTTCAATTATTTAGATACATAAAACACTTTATAATATAAATAAATTACACACATTCAATTCATTCTCATACAATGACTCTTGCATCAGTATTTCACTTAGAGGTCTTGACAAACACTCAAACTTACTAGGAAGAAATGGACAATGGTTGACTTCACTTTCACATTAGGTAGAAATTATAATTATACACTCTATATGAACTTAAACATATAATTTTTTTTATTAAGGTGAATTATTTAGATATAAACCTAGGAAAAATAATAATTCACCAAGTTCTATCGATGAATAATAAACTCATACTTCATGAAAGCTTAAGAATGAAGGAAAAATTAGATCTTTATTTATTCAAAGGTGATGTAGTAAAAAAAATTGTTATATTTTATATAATACAAAAACATTATCTCCATAATATTTACCCAAATGATAATACTTATAGAATAGAAGACGATAGAGAAGACAATCAACTCCAAACTAGGAAAGAGTTCCACATACTAGTCAAGTTCACTCCACTTGAACTCCAAATTTAACTCAATTTTTACTTAAAAATATATTTATAATTTAATACATAGAAAATTTATATTTGAACCTTTATTTAATCATGAAATATGGTGTCATAGGGGAGAGAGAGAGAGTTGACAAGTCTAAGGGCTCTTCATGAATCTTGAATCTTATGTTAACTTGCTTTAATCATTCAAACATATTAATATTCTTTAGTTAAATATTTATGGTATTTAGTTAACTCCTATTTGTCTTACATGAATCTTAAATTTATACTTAATTTACCTTCAATTGCATATTTATTTGACTAGACTTTTCTTGACTTCACATCTAGTGTTCAACTTAAGTTATCTTGCATGAAATTTACATGCATGTTTGGTCTCTTGTATTTTCTAAAAATACCCCAAATGGGGGAATATTATAAGTGGGATGAATGTTTAATTTTTAAATTAATATATTTCCTAATAATAGGGTTATAAATTTTATCAAGATGTTAACTCCACTTATCAAACTTTACATGTTTTGAAACTCCACTTTTGTAGGGCTAATTAAAGGTTCTTATTGTTGACATAAACTTGATAGAATTATGCCAAAATGGTGCACCATAGTTATATATTGGATAATTTGTATTTTTAATTATCCATTAAATATTATTTATAAGTGTTCACTTTATAATGACCAAAGAAGCTTTCCAAACTAGTTCTTCTTCCATATGCCTATCTTGTGCAACTTTGACAAGCCTCTTGAATGCACTGTGAGAGTTAAATTTTTTATCATAATAATTATAATAAATAAAAAAATATTATTATGACATAATCACCATTGTGTCATATATTTTAAAATAAATTTTAAGCTCCAGACTCTATGTACAAATCCAAAAAAACACTATTTTATGCTCTATTGTACTCTCTTGGAGTCAATAAACCTTGATTTAGATTGTGGGGTATAAAATGAGTTTAAATCCTTACTAAAAAATATAATATTATTTTTTAATAGGTATAAATTATTAATACTTAAAAAAGTTTTAAATTTTCCAAAATAATTCACCAAACTTCCTAAGAAAAATTCATAAAAAGTGCCTGTTTACTGCCTTAGAGATGATGTGGAAATGTTTTTCAATGTAATAAGCCTATTTTTAATTGGTTTTAATTGTGTTATAATTTATTATAACATTTAAATTAATTATACACACTTTAAAATTATTTTTTTCCATTGGAGGGACCTGAAACACTTATTTGTGAGTAAAAAAGTGAGGAAACCTTCATTCTCTTCTTGATAAGACATGTATATTAGAAATTATATATTCTGAGGTATATTACATAGATTAAATAAGTTTTAAACATTATAATATATAAATAAATACCTCCATGTCAAATTTTAAGAGTTTTCATTCAATAAAACTCAAAATATGCACTTTTTGGTATTTCCTAGTTTACACAATTTCATTTCTGAATGCTTGTAGGTTTATATTTTGCATTTTATTGAGTTTTATGAGAGATAAATACATAATTAATTATTACCTAAAATAACAACCCTTATAATTAAAAATATTTTATGTGATCAATAAATCACTTAAACCTCTCAAAAATTGCCTTTTCTAACTGTTTGTCTTGTTTGCTTAAAACCCTGATTCTTGTGCCTTTGCCTTTCTCCATTATTTGAATAGAAAATTTGATTAAGGTGTATAAATTTATTATATTCCATATAATATCTCAAAATATATTTATTTTTAAACAAATAACTCATAAATTCAAACATTTTAGGGCATTAAAAGGCATTTCAATTAATGGAATGGCTAGATCTTGATGCATATTTCTCTAATTGAAACACCTTGGTATATAGAGTTATAACAACTTGATCAAGGAAATTTGAATTAGGAAAAAATTAAAATTAAATATGTTTATCCATCATGGTATGACTAAATTTTTCCTATGTAGGGATAAATATTGAATTATACTTAAGCCCTCATGTTTCCCCCACCCTTTATGTAGATGTCATATAGATCACTAAAGGTGTAAGCATGGGATGAGTAATGGTAATAGTTTTATAAATACCTGATGTATAGGATTTATATATATTTTCCTAATCATATCTTGATATATATATATATATATATATATATATATATATATAATTTCATCAATCTAATATGGTTTCATATTAAGATATTCAATGAATTTTTCATCTTCTAAGGCATTTTGTTATTTTTTAGTAGTTGTATCATCAGTCTCAATATTCAAGACAAGTCCATCAATAGTGTGAATATGATACATTTTACAATCCATAGTATGAATCACAAAGGGAGTTTATTAAATCTATCTGACATCTAGTGGTAACAATAGGCATCTAAAATTGGATATTACAACAATAGGATTGGAGGAAGGCTTGGGATTATTCAAGGGTAACTTTAGCCTTATTAGTGAATTTATATTTGATGTGTCACTCATTTACATATAAATTGATCCAAATAAGATACATTATCCATGTATAAAAATATGAAAATATTAATTTCATTAGTTTTTTTAATTAATAATTTTTATTTAACATGGTTAGGATTAATGTGTGTTATTACAGAAAGAATCAGAAATCAAGTTTGAAAATTAAATATGAAATCAAAATCCATAGAAGATGAAATGCTAAGGGAAAAATTAAGTTTCTTGCATTGATTTATATTTGTATGGGTTCACCAACATGTTTTACCCTAATTAATAGTAATGGGTAATATTAATATAATTAAGATAAAAATTTGAATTATAATTTAGATCAATAGATATGTAATTCAAGCATAAATCTAAATTTAAAAGACTAAGATTGAAAATTATGATTGATAAGGGTATATACTAAATATAAAAATTACCAAATATATCATGATACCTAACTTATATGGAGGATCATTTTATTATGACTATATTATGGACATGAAAATTAGAGATAATTAGGCTTGTGGTTTATTCAATTCTAGAATTGATTAGATGTCTATATTGAGTTAGTTTCGTAGGATTGAGTTAGTATCACCAATTAACACTAACCTAATAGTTAATATTAAATTTTGTATATGTATGGATTATTGATTATTTAGTAACATATGAATTTATTTACTTATTTTATATTGTAAATCCTAAACCTTGATTATGCACGTAGATCTAGACATCAACCTCCTTTGCCTTAAAACCCTAGATTTGCTTATGAAGGACAAAAACCTAAAAAAGGAGAAATTTTAATGGGATTAACTAAACCAAATCACATATATGTAATGATTTTTCACTACATATATATAATAAACCAAAGAGGTAAATAAATCCACATGTAGTTCTCCCACCTATTGTGATTATGTAATTATGCTTCTTCACTATGTGTATGTAAGTAATGATTGGCTTTGGTACTTCATAATGCTTGATTTGAATTGTATTTTTAGTGATTTATACTTGGATTGTGACTTATCCTATAGGTATGTTTATAAATTTATAAGAATAAGAAATATCTTTTCAGTTTGTAATAGTGTAATGATGCATATCAGATAAGTGCAAAGTCCCTTTTAAATGAGATCTTGAATTTTTTTTAATTTATTCAATTGAATAATTCCTCATGCCATGGAAATTTTAGGTTTATGGACTGACCCTAAACATGGGTTTATTTTATAATATATCCATTATTGAAAGTGGTTTGGTTTTGACCAGCTAAAGATGTTATCAACTTGTGATAACAATCGTAACTAGTGAAACTAACCTATATATAGGTGGACTGAACTTAGAGTCTAGAGATGTTTATACAAGAGATTTAGTAGGTTAAAAATAGAGAGTGAGGTTCATATAGGTGTATAAAAATATAATGGAAGTTTTATCTCAAAATATATCATTCAAGTGTGATATTGGTGAATTAAGTCTTTGTTTTTATGTTGAAGTCATACGTGGTGAATATTTACCGATTTTTTCATGAAGTCCTAAACACAAAATTTTATTATCTAAAATCTATCATAGTGACATAATTTGATACAAAATATCCATGAAACATTATAATTAGTGAAATTATGTGTTGAGTATATAAATTAAAACATTATATTTAAATATTTCATATGAGTACCCTATTGTACCACTAGCATTTTGTCCTCTACCCCCATTATAATTACAATTATCTGTTACTCCTATTTAGTATTGTTTAGATATAATTAATACACATATTTAGGATCACTATATGGATTCATTTAGTACACCTATTCAATATTATGTTTCTAATGTATTTATCCCACATATCTTTATTTGTTTTATACGATAGGTTATACAACCTACTCAGGCTCATTATACATGAACCATTCATATGAGAGTAGCAAAGTTTCCTAGATGACCAATATTATAGCTCCTACTGCAACAAAGGGTTATTAAAAATTTATGACAAATAACATTCACTCCATGTCCTATATTATTTTTATTTATAGTTTAGCATGTTCCACATATAACACATGTACATGAACCTCTTATGATATAAAAAAATTTCATCAGATATGATACATACTTTAGTTACTCATCATTTACATACCACCATGACTATTAATGATTAGGGTTATATATTTATATACACTATTTATAAATTATATATCAAAATAGTATTTTCCACTTGAAAAATGCATATTAAGGATGTACATTCATCTCATAATGTATTCTTCTACCAAAAGGCTCACATCTGCTATCTATCTATACCTAATTACTTATTTCTTAGTTAGACCAATGCCATCTTAATGACCTAGGACTTATATATTTATTATAATATTATAAAACCAATTTATTCAATCTCTACAAGTTTTGGACTTGCACCTATTTTCTAACTACCCAAATACTCACATCCTAGTCAAATGCTTACATTGGTGCAAGTGCCCTATTCTGACATAAGTGTCCAATGCCCTAAAGTCAGATAATTTGTAAATTAAACATATTCCTAAGGTTAACCTAAGTCATTTAATGTGATATATTATCCAAAGGTATTTATATATACAATATCAAACCTCATTCATTCTTAACCGATAAAAAACCTAGCACAAACAAAAAATCACTCAATCAATAACTCAAATGAGAAAATATTCCTTATTTTCTTTGATTTCCTTATCAGTCATAGGGACAACATATTTATAGGTATGAAGTATTAAAGGAGTATCCCAAGATCCATATTTAACAATTTACAATATAGGACACTGTTTTAATTTATTATCACATCTTGCATGATTCACACACAAGCCAACATGTATTGGGAGAACTACATATGTCTGAGGCCATATTTGGAGTATTAGATCTATAAGTAGTACTCATTGACAAAGGGGTATTTGGGAAATATTAACACTATGTTCCCACTAACTCATTTTTACAAAATCCATTATGATGATGAAGATATAGGGTTTTTATATTTGACAAGGAGACACAGTCTATAACTTGGATCTAAATGCACCGTAGTGAAGGTAATTAAGAAACTAGAAGCATTTAGGTGGTCATATCTAGTTTTAGCAGGTATTATATCCTAGGAACCTATGTATTAGCTAGATAAAAGCATCCGATAAACCATCATAGGTTGATGCAAGTGTCTACAACTACAGAGGTATAATTTATAGAATCAAGCCATTGATCTAGAATCTAGTCTAGTCTACATTTTACCTATTCTAAATCTAGACCTGTATTAGCATCAAAATAAGATAAGTATCTTATGTTCATTATCATTACAATATATAACATATCTATACTTTCTATCTTTAACATATCTCATCATAATAAATTCATTATATGTTTATCTAAGTTTTACAATTAATTGGCCTACTTTATAAATGGCCTAACATCCTTATGGCCTAGGATATCTCTAACCCCTTTAACCCTAGATTACCCCATATATATATATATATATATATATATATATATATATATATATATATATTACAATTAAAAATTTGGTGAACTCAATTCATGTGGATTAATTTTTGTATGATCTAGGGTTTCTAACCTCCTATGGTTTTGACTTGCCATGATAGATCTTTAGATCTGAAACTTTACCCTAGGGTTTTACACTCATCTGGTCATAAAAGTTTCATGTTCAGATGCTCACAAATTATCATTCCTTAATTAGAACATTTCATATTAAAAATACATCCATTTTAAGATTCATCATATGTATTTTTTACTCAATTTAGTATATGCAAAACCCTATTTTTGTTTTCCCAAATTTGGTAAAGATTTTTTTTTTTTAATTTAATATTTTTAGTTAATATTGAAATACAAGTTGAATGGTGTATTTAAGTTTTAATTAATCTCTAGGTTTCCTCAAAAATAATAATTTATTAAAAAACCTCTCTCAGATCTCTAAAATAAATTCCTTTTTTATAACAATTTTTGATCATGTATTGGGAAAGTTCTAGGGTCTTGCCTATGAAGAATTCCATATTATTTGGTATATTTATGATTAATAATAGATAAAATTTAAAATTAATTATATTTTTTTAATTATCATGTTGATATACACAAAAACCTCTTTTCTTTTCCAAAATATTGTATGCATTGTGAAAAATTAGCATTTTACTATTTTTAGTAAATATAAATCTATAGAACGTAGATTATAATTTTGTTTTCCCCCTTTTTTGGATTTATCTAATTTCCTATTTTCCCTAAAAAATTTATCTTATATTTTCAAAAAACTTAGCCAATAGTCTAAAATTTATGTATCCTTATTATATCATGTTGGAATGTTAGCATTTGTATACCTCTTCTTTCTTATTCTCATATCAATTTTCAAAATATTTAAAATTACTAAAAGTGAGTTTATTATTTCTCCTAACCATAATGAGGGTGATATATATAATACCTATAAAAAATTCCATCCTATCACTCATTAAATGGCTAAGGTAGATGGTATATGTAGGCATGTTTAATTCAAAGCACCTAGGTTTTGTGTGTATGAAATCCTAAGAGATAAAATCACTAGTATGAGAAAGTTAATAGAAGAGTTACAAAGGTAAAATAAATACTTCAGTTCAAATATCATATTATTTGAAAATCATATTATATATTCCTAAAATATAAAACATGTTATTGTTAATCATGTGTTTATATCTTCATCTACTAATGTTGTGTCGAATAAGGTTTCTTATCTAGATGAAAAGATAAAACATAATACATCTAGAACAAGTGATTTAAAAAGTGACCAAAAGTCTACTAAGAGTTCAAGTGAAATCCTAAGAGAAATCATTCAATACAAAGTGATGAAGTTACGTATTCTACATCCTATAAGGATATCCAATTACTATGTATATATCATAAAATGCATGGGTATCATGCATATTATTGTTTTGCATTAAAGATCAAAATACAAAGTCTCAAAGGTGGTGGTGATCATATAATTCAACCAATAACACCACTCACATTATGATTACCTCTCCTAAACCACAAGTACCAAAACAACAAATATGGGTACTAAAAGATAATTCAAAGAATAAATAGTTACAAGTAACATTACCAAAGGTTTTAAAATTTTCAAATGATATACAATTACCAAATGAAAAATTGATACTAAAACCACCAAAAAATAAACCATGTGAGTTCATTTTATTGGTCAATATCAAACAACAAGAATAAAAAATTCCAAATTATTATGACAGTGGTGATAATATTCTTAATATAGAACCAAATATAGATAACAACAAGGCAAACCATGTAGACTAAGATGTTCATAAGTATTAACATCTAAGGTGCACATGGATACAAATAATGACATACCAAAAAGGTCACAATCATAATATGGAATAGTTCTTTATTAAAATAAAGATACTATAGATGGCATGTCACATGCTCAATAAAAACCTAATATGTTATAGTTATCCTATAATAATAATTACATCGATGATTATGATCTTAATAATAAATAATATTGGTATAATTTTGATGATACTAATTATGCATCATATGAATATGACACACATGATATAGGGCCTCCACAAAGGCATCTCATTGATGATATCCTTGGGTTATAGTAGTAATTTTAATTATACATGATCATGATACACATAAATTATATATTTTTATGATCACTTTTCATTATCATGATTGAGCTTATATACTTTTACAAGCCTTTTTATATTCTTATATCCTTAATAGTGTACTTGATATGTTATGTACTCAACATTTTTTACTAACACATATGATACATAGACTAGTATTATATTTTTATTTTTATTTCTTATGATTTCATTCATTCAATTCATTGATTGACTTGTATTTCTTGTTTTAGAATTTGAATGTGATCCATTGTTTATGGGCCCTGTGATTTTGTTTTACTTTTTTAATTTTGAATATGTCATTGATTATTGTATGTTGACATTTGAATAATTTATTTCTTGCTTTATGTAAATTTGAATAAGTCATGTCCCTTAAAAATTTTGGCATTTAAACATTCCCCCTTATTGTGAAAGAATGAGAAAGAGATACACATGATCCACAAGATCAATCTAGGAGAAAGAACCCACAACAAGAAACCTACAAAAATAATACCAGAGAATAAAATAGGTGATAATCCTAAAACTTATTTGTATTATCTCTATATTCTCTCTTATTATCTCTTTCAATCAATTAGATTTTAAAGTATATATAATAAAAATAGTTTGTTTTATGACAACAAACTATTTGTTGTGATTACAAAATAGAGAAAACAAACTATTTGTTTTCAAATACTACGAACAAAAATATTATTGAGAGAATCTCAACAATAAAACAAACTATCCTAAGTATATAAAATTAACCCTAAGTAATAAATAACTTACCCTATTATCCCTAGGTAAGCTTAAATATTCATTATTCCAACACCCTCCCTTAAGTGAAACATAGGGAGAATGACAAACAAATATGGGTCCCAACTACTAGGCCTGATAAGGTACCCATGTACAAACCAATCAAATATATGAAAAATAAGGGAAGGAAGGACTTCATGGGAAATCCCCCCAAGTACAACTTCCTTCACCCCAAGCATCACTCACAACTGAAGATAATGAGGAGAAGCCAAAGGTTTAGTGAAGATGTCTACAATCTGCTCAGCTATAGGCATAAACTCCAAAGAAAGAACTCCATCCTAAATAAGATGTCAAATGAAGTGCATGTGAATCTCAATGTGTTTAGTCTACTGATGCTCAATAAGATTACGTGAAATAGTAATGACACTTTGGTTGTCACACCAAAGAGTAGTAGGACCCTATTGTGTGAAGCCAAACACTCCAAGCAACTGTCAAAGCCAAAGTGTCTCCTGACTAGCTTTGACAGCACCTCGATACTCAGACTCAATAGAGGACAATGCAATAATAGTATAATTTTTGCATGCCCAAGCATTTGGACCTGAATCAAGTGTGAAATCAAATCTGCAAGTGGACTTATGAGTGTCAACATCACTAGCCCAATCAGAGTCAGTGTATCCAACAAGCTGTGTAGAACTTTGTGGTGTGTAATGTATACCAAAGTGAGTGGTGCCCCGAATGTAGCATAAAATATGCTTGGTTTTTTGCCAATGAATCTCATGAGGCTCATGTGAGAACTAAGAGACAAGGTTCACAACAAATGTGATGTTGGGATGGGTATGATTCAGGTATAAAAGACTACCTACAAGTTGCCTATACAAATTTGGATCAACAAGAGGAGTCGTACAAGTGTCAAACAACACAACACCTAACTGATATGGAGTGGGGGAAGGCTTACAATCAACCATGCCAAATTGATGAAGGTTTGTCACATACTTTTGCTATCCAATAGAGATGCCCTCAAAAGATTGAAGAACTTAAAGACCAAGAAAATAATGTAGAAGTCCCAGATCTATCATATCAAACCTATCTACCAACTTGTCCTTAATGTCATGTATCAATGAATTTGAACTACCAGTGAGGATGAGATCATCAACATATAAAACCAATACGACAATCTCCTCACATTGCTTCAGGATGTATACATTGTGATCTGAATCACAATGAATAAAACTAGAACTCAAAAGAAAACTATCCATCTTCTTGTACCAAGCTCTAGGAGCTTGTTTGAGGCCATAAAGAGAATGACAGAGTCTACAAACCAATGATGAGTCTTGCACAAATCTTGGAGGCTGATCCATATAGATCTCCTCATGGAGATCACCATGCAAGAAGGCACTCTTCACAGCCATCTAAAAAATTAACCGAGAAGGTGAAGCAATAAGAAAGAGTACAAGCCGAATAGAATCCATCTTAGCTATAGGGGCAAAGGTCTCAGAGTAATCAACCCATTCCACCTATGAAAAACCCTTAGCTACTATCTAGATTCGTACTTATCCACTGATCCATCTATAGCATATTTGGTCTTATAGACCCATTTACATTTTATAAGTTTTCTTCCCTTAGGAAGAGGGAGAAAATCCCAAGTATCATTCTTCATCAATGAAGAATACTCATCATACATTACAACATCCCACTCAGGTATACCAATGGCCTCAGAAAACAACACTAGATCATCTATACAAGCTTGTCCTAAAATAGCAACACCAGATGTCTGTGAGTGAGTGCGATGAGAATCAGATGGATCACCAATGAAAGAACCAGCTACCTATAGAGTGCTCTTTGCCCACTTGGGCAAAGGTGGTGAAGAAGATGGTTGTGGTGGTTGAACAAGTGCAACATCATCATAAAAAACAATAGAAATCAAATCCTCACTATCCTCAATAGAAGGAGGGGGAGAAGAAGAACTAGATGTACACTTTTTTGGAGTAGGTAGCTCATCAACCTAAACATCCCATTGAAACAACACATCATGTATGATAGGATCAAAAAGGTGGTAGGATTTTACATATTCACAATAGCCAACAAAAATGAGTGGTTGGCTTTTCTTCTCCAATGCTTTGCATTTGTCATCAAGAACAAATGCCCATGCTTGACTCCAAAAGATGCAAAAATATGAAATATCAGGCTTGATCCCAAACCAAGCTTCTTCAAGTGTCATATTCTACACAAATTTGTGAGGCATATGGTTTTCAATGTAGTTTTCACAATTTACTACTTTAATCCAATATTGTGGACCCAAATTTTTAGAGTGAATCATACAATTTGCCATCTCTTTCAATGTTTGATTTTTCCTCTCTGCTACACCATTTTTTTGAGGAGTGTGTGGTACAACGAACTAGTGTTGTATCCCATGCTCAATACAAAAATCATGTAAATCATTACCATCATATTCCCCCCCATTATCAATGCATATCTTCTTAAGAGGAAGAGATTATTGTCTTTCAACAAAGGCTTTAAAAGCCTTAAAAGTCTCAAAAACTTCACTTTTCAACTTGAGAAAATATACCCAAGTTTTACGAGTGAAATCATCAATGAATGTGAGTGCATATTTGGCCCTTGAAAAATAATGAGTTGGAAAAGTCATCAAATCACTATGAACCAACCCTAAGGGTGCATTTGCATGTGTGGCCTTACCAACTGGAAATGGATCCTGGTGTTGTTTACCAACTAGACATCTAGGACACACCCCATCAATACATGAGACCTTAGGAAGGCCTTTTACAAGATGTTTTTTACTCATTTGTTGCATATATACATAAATCAAATGCCCTAATATCTCATGCCACAATTTGATGAGACTATTACCATGTGCTATAAGTGAAGAATCAAAAGACAAAAGACTCAAACTTATCAAAAGTATAGAGTCTTGTAGTATGGTCTGTTGTACCTATAGCAACTATCTCACTAGGATCATTACATTCTCTTATTAAAACATCATGTGGAGTAAAATCCATAGTTTTACCAGTACCATAATTACATATTTGATATACAGAGAGAAGATTAGAAGAGCTTTGGGGTACAAGCAATACATTGTTAAAACATCCATCCTATTTGTCAACAGTACCTGATCCCAAAACTTCAATCTATGAGGAGTTACCCATAACAATATGTGATGTACTATAATATGTAAGAGAAGACAATAGATCCTTAGAATGTGTGAGATGATGAGAAGCACCTGAGTCAAAAATCCACTAATCATGACATGAAGATGTAGCCCTGGCTGAAAGTGCTTTCCCTTTTCTTGCAAGAGAAGTAGAAGGAGATGGAAATTGAATGGAAATTTTGTGTTGTTTGACCACTGCCTCTAATACTTTCATCTTTTTAAAACATCTAATTTCATCATGATTAGGACCATCACAAAAATTACATGGACCAAATGTTTTCTTCTTTTGCTTAAAGGACGTTTTGGTCTTAGTAGATTTAAAATGACGAGGTGTCTCAGTGGTGGACTCTGGAGGGTTATTTAAAGGTGATTTATTTTGTTTAGGCTTAGGTGAAGGTTTTAATTTGGAAGAATTAACAACTAGAGCATGACTAGGACCAGGTAGAGCATCTAGGGCCATTAATTTTGTTTGCTCCCTAGTCAATCTTTCACAAAAAACTTCAAAGGAAGGCCATTTGAATTCATCATCAAATGTATCTATCAAGGTATAAAAAGCAGAGGAAAAAACACTATATGGTCCTTTCAACTTTGACAAAATCATGAAAATGCACTCCTTATCACTTTTATCCTTGTCACCAGCTTTCAACTATGACCTAATAAATTTGAATTTTACCAAGAATTCATCTATTGAATGAAAATTTGATGGAGAGAGAGTAGTCAATTCTGCATCTAATTACAAAATTTTAAACTCATTATCTTTTCCAAATAGGTTTTTAAATTTTTCCCATACCTCTTTTGGCATTGTAGCATCTACAATGTGAAATTGAAGATTATCTAAGATGTTGAGGCAAATCAGTCCAAGAGCCTCATCCTGCTTGCAACCATATGCATATTTGTCCTTTATAGTGGTGAATGTCGTAGGTGTTGTTTCATAAAAAAATTCTTGATAAGCCCTTTGATTGAAGGAGTTGTTGCATTTTTAGCTTCCAAACATGGTATTTTGTGGAGTTTAGGGGTTCAAACAATTAGGATTCCATTCTGAAAGAAGACGATGACGTTGACAGGAACAACCTAGACATTCCTTTTTCCTCAAAAAACCTCCTATTACAATTTAACATCTCCTGAAAAAAATTATTAGCCTTAGCTTATACAAAGGTAAAAAAATGGCTTTATGCAAAATAAAATATGTAGGGGGATTTGACCCCAAGACTTCCTCCCTACAAATTCCTTAACAAAATAACTCTAGCTACTTTAGCAAAGTCAACTTTGTTCATTTAAAGCTAGAGAATTGCTTTTAAACCACTAAAAATTAAGAAATTAATAAAAAAATCCAAAATAACTCACATGTGTGAGATGGATGTTGAATAATGTTTGGCTTTATCAAAAATAATTTCTTGTTTCAGCAAGGCATGGTGATCAGGAAGAATTCTATAAACATTTGCCAAGGAAAAAACCTCCAAGCAATTTTAGAATGAGCTCCACAGGATCTCCTCAAAGGACAGTATAGCCTAATCCAAATCCATACTTCTCAACTAGAAATGAAAGCTTGGAATGTCTGTTAACTCATACAACTTTCAAATTTTAATTTTATGTAGTATAAGGCATTCAAAATGAAGAAAATCATACGGCTATGTTGCAAAATAGAACATATTATGAAATCCCTGTTGTAATCCCCCAAAACATTATACAGCCTACAAATAAACTGTACAGCTTGATCTAGAATGAAAGCTAGCACAGTCATCTTTCATGAATAGGTGTCAAATTTTAGAAAGGATGCCCATACAATCTACCACATCAAAAAGCTGTACAGGTACTGCAATCTGCTAGAAAACTATTCAGACAATTTTTGTCTGGAAGAGCTATACAACCATGAAATAATGATAAAAACAAGTTATAAAAGACTCTTGATTGAATTTTATATGCCCCTATACCAAGAAAATTTTGGTTTTTTAAATCCATGCTATCATAAATGATCATAAAGTACAAAAATTTCTAGAAAAAAACTTGTAAACAAGAACCAGAATGTGAGAGAATAACACATATTTGGAACACATCAATAAAATAATGTTTTTGACTATGTTAATAGATGAAATATGATGAAAAATTGTAGGGAAGAGGATCTTCAACTATAAATCCATGCTCTGATATCATTAAAGAATGAGCAGGAGATACACAGGATCCACAAGATCAATCCAGGAGAAAGAACCCACAACAAGAACCTATAAAAATAATACCAGAGAATAAAATAGGTGATAATCCTAAAAATTCTCTATATTCTCTCTTTCAATCTATTAGATTATAAATTATATATAATACAAATAGTTTGTTTTACGACAACAAACTATTTGTTTTTAAATACTACGAACAAAAATATTATTGAGAGAATCTCAACAATAAAACAAACTATCTTATGTAAATAAAATTAACCCTAGGTAATAAAAACTTACCCTATTATCCCTAGGTAAGCTTAAATATTCATTATTCCAACATATTGAGGTATCTTCTGACTACTATCTTTTGATTTGCTTTTGAGTGCTCTTTTATTTGTGCTTGATTACTTGGTAAGATTATAATATTGATATCTATATGTTTCCATGATTCACACCATGCATCTTAGGACTTTGTGTGATCACATTATTAATGATTCAATGATATATATATATATATATATTTACATGTTCCCTCTATATGATACATAGTACATTAATAGTTTACATGGTTATCTTATCATTTTTAGGTAAGGTAATAACTAGTTTCTACTTTCACTCACCTAAAACTGGTGGGTATACTAATGGGGGCATGCCATAGAGGCATGAATTCCACATTGATTCATACATTTAGATTGTAGTGAGGGGATGTTATGAAAACATGTTCTCTACATTTGTCATAGTTCTAGATCTAGTGGGGGCATATTTTAAAAACATGTTCTCCATATTTATTCAATATATAACATACCCAAATTATAGTGGAAGCATGTTTTGGAAACATGTCATCCACATTAACACTTAAATTAGTTCTTAGATTTATATTATAATGAAGGCGTGTTTTTACACTAGTTCTTAGAATTAGGTTGCAATGGGGGCATGTTTTGGAACTATGTTATCTAGAATTACACTAATTTTCAATTTTAGTTTATAATAGGGGCATGTTTTTAGAACATGCTCTCCACACTTACACAATTTAAAATTGGCCAAATTTGTAGTTATATGATTCATATACACATTTATGGTAGAATTATATATATTGGTACCATTTTTATACATAATTTCAACATGAGACATATATAAGGTGTATATTTTATGTAATGTGAGCCTAATTTTAAAAATCAAATAAGTTTTATATTTAAAACATTTTTAGGTACTATCATCACCCACCAATTAGGATTTTATGGACTATATTAAACCAATGTATAGTAGAAGTTGGTTCACTTCTGGTATGGAGGAGGTGATTAAATCACTCCATCTTACCATGTTTATAGATTGGACTTGACTAAATAATCCAACCTCACTAGTTTTATAGTGTGATTTGACTTAGTTCACTCACATTGACTAGGTTATAAGTATGATTTTGTTTCATGGTTGAGTTAATCTCAACTTTTGGGTGGCAACTCACATTTTCTCTAAGGTTGTGTGCATGTCTCCTCCAATCCCTCTCTATATATTTAGATATATTCACTTTATATATTTTATATTTATCCTAATCACAACTCTAATGGTTCATAATGATATGTATTTTCAAATCAATTTGCCAAAAGGTAAGATGGTTTCATCAATATACAAGTGTGCTCCTAAACCTTGATCTTTTTCAATTTTAACTATTTTGAATGCTTTAAATTTTGTACCATATTCACTAATTATATACTTTAACATTATCCTAGTTGTAGGCTAGTCATAAAAAAATCACTCAAGTTGGAATCAAGTAAAGACAAGGTGTGTTATACACAATAAAGTATGCATTCCTTTTCCTTTAGACTATAAATTTCATTACTAGATTAAAGAGGGAAATTTAGATATTATTTATAAATTACATAGAACCCTAATCTTATACACTTGAAAAATACATATCATGAATGTACCTTCAAGTTTTAGGCTTTTTCCAGTATCAAAAGGCTCATATTTGTTATCTCTTTATGCCTAATTATTTTATCTTAGACCAACCAATGCCATCCTAATGACCTAGGATTTATATATTTGTTATAATGTTATAAACATACTTATATTCCATCTAAAACTTATTGACCTGCACTTATTTTACAACTACTCAGATACTTCCATGCTAGTTAAATGCCTACATCGATGCAAGTGTCTTATTCTGAAACAAGTGTCTAGTGCCCTAAAGTAATCTAATTTTCAAATGAAACTTATCTCTAAGGTTGATATAAGTGATTTAATGTGATATATTCACCTAAGGAATTGTTATATATACAAGACCAACCCTCATTCATTTATTACCTAGGAAAAACCTATCACATACCAAAAACCATTCAATCAAACACTCAAGTTAGTAAATTTTCTCTATTTATCCTATTTTAATATCCATAAAATGGATAACATATATAAAAGTTTTAATTAATAAATGAGAAACTCAAGATCCATATTTTCCAAGTTAAAAACTAGGTAACTATTGTACTTGATTATCACACATTGCATGACTCACACATGATCCAACATGTAAGAGAGAACTAGATAAGTCTAAGTCCTTTTTCATAATGTTGTGTATGTAGGTAGTTCTCATTGATAGAGGGGTATTTAGGGTATCTCAAAACCATTTTACCACTAACCTATTTTTCCTACAACCATTATGAATATGAAGAGTTATGGTTACACTATTTGACAAGGAGTGGCAGTCTATGACCTAGATCTGAATGCACCAAAGTGAAGGTGATACAAAAACCATAATAATTTAGGTGTTTATATCTAGTTTTATTAGGTATTATTTATTGTACACCTATAATTTATTAGATAATAGTATCGACAAAACCATTCTAGGTTGACATAAGTGTCCACAACTTTAGAGGTACAATTTCTAGAATTAAGTGACTAGTCAAGAATCTAAATTTAGTCTACTTCCTACATATTCCAGATCTATATATATTATCATCAAAACTAATTAATTATATTGTTTTCATTATATTTAAAATATATAGCATAAATGTAATTTTATATCTTTATCATATCTCAGCATAATAAATCCAGTATATGTTTATCTGAGTTTTTCAATTAATTGGCCCACTTTAGAGATAGTATATCATACTTATGCCCTAGGCTATCTCTAACCATTTTATACTTATATTCCCCCATTTATATATTTTAGGTTTAAAAAATATCATAGCTAAAGATTATTTTTTAGATTTAGATTTAGATTCATATCCAGTTCTACATCATGTTACTAGTCCCCATAAGGGAACCCTTCTCATGTTGGATATTAGAACTCCCCATGACCATCCTTAGAATTATTGATTTTTTAGCATTTACCTTGAGCACATATTCAAAAAATAAATAAAATAAAATAAAATATTCATAAAAACTATAAATTAGGCCCTAAGCATGACTTGATTATTATTTTACATCATTTACATATGTTATTTATCAATGTTTGATATATTACATATTTATTCTATATACACATGAATTTAATGAAGTACATGATTGATATGTAATGAATACAAATCCACATGATACATAGATGCATATATGTTGGACCATTCATAGAACTAGGGCATATGTCAATGTTGGGGAATATTATTCCATAGGTTATAGTAATACATGTTATATCTTTCTATGACTTCTCCATTTACCATGTTGAACTACTTTTATTTCTTACACATGCCTTTATATTTTTCATGGTTTATACAGTGTTACATGGATATATTACTTTACTATGTTATGGAATTTGCATACTTGGGTGATGTAGAATACTTTATATATTTTATGCGCATTAGAAGCTTTTTAATTTTATAACAAGATATTCATTTCTTATCTATTACATGTGGCCCCTAAGCCTTGTTTGTGGTGTAATTTATTTTCCCTTGCTTTTGTCTCCTTAGCATTATGTGTTTGACATTTATTTCCCCTTGTTTATGGCCCATTAGCCTTGATTCTACAACATTTATTATCCCTTGTATGTGTTTCATGTCAAAAAAATTACATGATTAAAGCCACATAAAAATAATTTGATATTATTTTTGAGAATTTACAATGCACATTATACACATTTTCATATTTAACAAGCTAACCAACTCTATGGCACAAGTCACACAAGATGTTAAATTAAACTCACATGACCTAACATGTATGTAAATTTTATAGTGGATGTATAATAACTTTACAACCATGTTTATCCCACTTGCATCCACCTGCAAGCTCCCAACAAGCCTACAACTCTCTATTCAGACCTAGTGAGACCCATGACCCCATGGAATAACTTGAAAATTAATAAAATGAGGTCAATTTGATCAAAAATTATCTCTAATGATATTTACCAACTCTCAAATAGGATTAAATGGCACTCAAAATGATTCTATTCAATCATAAGAATCGATTCAAATATTAAGTCACAACTTAAAACTATTTTCAAGTTGACTCACCTTCATATAAAGTGCTTAACAAAAAGATCTCATATTATTCATATGACCTCAATAAGGGTCTAAATTTTATTTTATTATATACTTGAGTATGGATCACTGTATCTTAAATGTTATATCTCTTTTTTTTGGACCGTTAGATCAAGAAAATCAGAGTAAACCCTAGGAATCCTTATGGAAGTCAATAAAGGATTATATTATCACTTTTAAAGTTAAAAAAATGTATTTGGTGAAAGAAGAGGAGTTTATTAAGGATTAATTTTCCATATTTACCCTTTTACACATTCATCACCCTTTGATGAGTGCCATTAATTAGGTCTCTAAGGTTTTATATATTTCATTTTATTTCAGTTTTATATTTTTATCTCAATCAAAAGTTTATTGCATTTATTTTGTAGGTGCCCATCTTATTGGAATTCCCCCATGAGGTCTTAGACTCTAATATTTTTCAAAAATGTGTTAGGGATATATTATCTCTTTCATATCCATTAATTTCCTCCCAAACTCTATTTATTTTTCATTTTTAGTTTATGACTATAATTTTTGTTTTGTATGGTATAGGAGAAAACATTGAGGGTTCCATTTTTTTCAATTCATTCTAGGGGTTATAAGAACCCTCAAAATCACAAAATGTTAAAAGGTCTCTCCTTGAGAATTAGGTCATATCTATAAAAATAAAACATTTTAGGGATATAAATTTTAAGGGGGGACCCTTTAGGGTCACCCAAACCCAGAGCCTCTTATACACCTGAAATGCTTATATATAAAAAATATAGGTCTAAGAAACATTTCTAGTTTAAAAACAAATTTTGTGATGGAAACTTATAAAATCATAGTGTAATTGGAATAATAATACAAATAATTAATAATATTTAATTAATATTTACTGTATAAAATCAATGTATTAGAAACAAAGCCACTTGTACATGGTATGGTGGCCAAGATGGGAGGTGGAGGTAAATTAGGTTGATCACCCTAGTATTAAGGGAAATAATATGGGTAATGGTCCACATTCCTTAAAATCCTTGTGACCCCTTATTTTTCAACAATTCTATATCTAATGCATAGCCAAAATAATCACATGGGTCATTAAATAGAGACTAAGACTATCATGTTATATCTTCCCTCAACACTCTCTTTGGCCTCCTTGGGGAGTAAACCCTTAGCCACATGGTCACATGGTATATCACTGGATTAATTTTTGACTACCCTACACTAAGGGCATTGGCTACAAGAATATTTATTTATCAAAAGGAAAAGTACCCTACATAGAATTTCAAAATTTGTTATAAGCTCTAGATAACAACTAAAATTATGAAATGAATTCCTACATATCCTAAAGTTCATGAATTTTAATCTAAAATTATTATGGGTTAAATTTTTCATTGTTTAACCTGAATTAAACATATAAGAAGATTAAGCATTTTAGAAAGGAAAATAGTGAAATAGTAGTTTTAATTCAAAATTCATATATATATGAACTATAAATATAAAAATAATTTTAGGAAAATCAAAATAACGATAGAGAAATTAATTTTCCAATAAAATTAAGTTTGAGATAAATTGGTGTCTTAAAAATTTAGATAAAATTATAAATGTAAACTAGTCTCTTTCGTGCCTAAAGAAAAGAATATAAAAATGATCATCATGTGAAAGTATTTCAAATTATTTTTTTAATACTATAGTAAACATAAAATTATCATTCTCATATGCATTTTAAATTTAGTAATAGAATGTGCTACAATGTTGTTTTGATATAATTTTCTACTCTTTCTTTTAACTATAATTTTAATGAGAAAAATAACTCAAGTATATCATTTCAATTTATTTACTATCACAATATTTACATATTGAAATATTACATACCAAAGGATTTATATATCCAAAAATCATTTTCATAAACATTTACAATCAAATGTAATGAAACTATTCTTCAAATTAAACTCTAATATGCTTGTACAAAGCCAAACCAAGGAGGGGATCATCTCACATCCTTTTTCCATGATTAAGTAGATGATCTAGGAATATTTGAGAACAACACTCAAAAATTTGAGAATGAGTAACAACAATAAATATGGCAAGGTAAATGTGGGTAAGGGAAAGGTGACAAGTTCAATTAGAAAATTGACATGTCATATCCCACTTAAATAGACCTTGAAATATGTGCCTGTTGTATTAATATATTGATCCATTTTGTTGTTGTTAGACTTGAAAGTTGATACGATTTGTATTTAATTTATCAAATTATATTTCATTATTTTTGTTCATTAACTATTTGGTTATATTTCATTTAATAATTATTTTTTATCATGATTATGTAGAGCTAGTAGTACTGATGTCATTTTGTGATTACAGGTAACAACGAGATGATTGATCTATGTTTAGAGATGAAGATTAATAAAATGGCCAAATTAGTGATATATAGGTAAGTTAGTGTCAATAATAGAAATATATATTTTTTTCATCATTTTTTTTTATGTCTCATACTTTTTAAACCAATGATGTGCATAGTTTTATCCTTGTTCATTTTGAGACTATCATTGGATTATAGCCAAGTGTGTTCACTATGCTTGTTGTAAAAATTGTCACATTCATAGGATAGTTTGGTTACTAATAAAGAAACATCAATATTAAATAGTTTGACAAGGATCATGATATTCAATCAAGTGACTTTGGGCCTTGTTCTGGCATTGAGCACATGTTATAGTATAAGAATGCATGATGACTATGTATTTGAGCAGGTTTTGGAAAGAACTTAAGGATTATTAAAAATTATTAATGGCTTGTTTGAAAAATAAGATTAATTATTATATTTCATGTCCTTTTTTAATTTTTTAGTAAAATGGTTTATTTTGACCCATGATGGGAACATTTTTAGCATGGTGTTTGAATTTATTATAATGACAAAATCATTTTATTTTAGGGTATTAATTTGAATGAAATTGGTTTGATATCTTTGGTTTTTTTGACCTCAAGCCTTGGAAGTTAGAATAATAAAGGAGTGAGGATAATGTGAGGGAGATTTTTGGGGTTTTCATATCCAATATAATGATCGTTGTCATGAATTTGGTGGAAGCTATTTTTGGAAACATGTTTAAATGACATTTTAATTTTTATTCACCATGGAACTTGACAAGAAGTTACATGGTTATTTGAGGTTGTACCCAAAAACACACACATAGAGATAAGGAACAATATGTTGGAATCGTGTTATAAAGGAACTTGAGAGGATGAGGAAAAAGAGTAAGAAGTAATAAAAATTAAAAACATGATTTTATAAAATAAGTCATTTTTCTTATTCTTACTCTTATAAAATCATGTTTTTACTTCCTATATTAGTGGATACTATTATATTTGGTAAAATGGGATACCCTAGATAGGTGTAGGAGTCTTTTGGAGGTATTTTATGTGAGTCTTGGAAAAAAATCTAGGGTTCTACTTACATTCCACCTACCTCTCCCTTCAACACCTTTCCACTTGTCTCATCAATGCTTCACTTGATGTAGTTTCTATTTTACATTTACTTTTGAAAGGAGATGTTTGTGGTTGAGATGATGAGTGTTTATTTTGAAAATCCCTTGTGGTAAATTCATTTTTTAACTCATCTCTCCCTTATATGGAGTATATATGAATTAAAAGTCAATAATACAATCATGAAATCCTTCCATGTTGATGTGGATGTCTACTTATGAATTATGTTGTGATTATGCCTTGTTGTGTGTTTAGTTGAACTTGTGTGAAAATTATAACCTATGGAAATTTTATCTCTCACTCTCTATATTACCCTTTCACTCATTTGGTTTTATAACACTGGGTTTAGTTTACTAACCTATACCAACTAAAAACTTAGTATTAGGGTGGTTAGGGATAACCACCATATGGATGGGCTCAACTTTCACATTACTTTTTTGTTGAGGTTCAAGAGCAAAGGATGTTTCAAATATGTAAAATCCAATTTTATGAGTTTTTACAAGGTTGTTAAAATAATTATGTAATGATTCTAATAATATATGAGGCACATGTGTTAACTATCATTGTAATGTAAACTTTGTATATGAATATTGTAGGTATTATTGATTTTTGTTGAAAAAGATGCTCACCCCTAAAATATGAATGAATTTTGACTATGTTACTTATTTTGATGTCAAAATTTTATTTAATGATTAATAAAATCCACATTGTTCACTTATGGAATGTCTCATGTAGATGTAAGTTATATTATTCTTCATTTGAGTACATAGATTCATGAGCAAATGTAATAAAATAGTCATCCTTGGCTCTAGAAATCTTATTGATTATGCTCTAAAATTGTAATGTACTATTGTGTTCATTCTTCAAGACTATTTTTAGGTTTTGCTACTTGAATTACTGCAATGATAATTTTATAGTTATTAGGATGTTCTTCTTTTATATACATTTCTTAGAAGAATATGGGTAAGGTTCATTCTTTGTTAGTCTAGTTTGTGCCTAAGAAGTCCCTTGGTGATTTTGTGGTAATATGTAGCTTAGAAGTCTTGATTTATATGACTACCTATATGAATTTAAGTTCATTGGTCATACTATATTGTGTTGATATTATTGGTTTGTAAATGACTAAATAAAGTTTCCTTGACTTAGATACATTGTATTATTATTATTATTGTTTATACAAATATAAAAGTTTAATTCTATTTTTAGCATTCACAAATGAATTAATATATATCACCCTTGAAAATGGTATATTTAACACTCTCCTTTCATGGATAACTATGAAGTTATTTTCATGAGCAAAATAGTTACTGTGCGAATGATCAGTGAAGGATCGTGTTTATTTCATTAGGTATATAACTTATCTCACTATTTTTTATTTATTTCAAAGAGTTTTTAAGTTTATATGATTCATTTTTGAATTAGGATGAGTATATAAGTACATTAATTAACCTTGGTATCGTGTTTGAGAAGTATTCTATATATGAATAGTTTTACTAATGTAACTTTTAAAATTTACTTACTTATTTTATTAAATTCTTAATTTAACATGAATTTTGTTATCATCTAAATTATAATGACCAAGCTATATTTCTTAACCTTTCTAGCATAATTGAATAATCATTTGAGAGTATTATGTGTTTAACATGATTGTAGTCCAACTTGACTATCATTAATTTATTAGTTCAAGAAGGAACATGGGAAATTGATTATATAATGGTAATTTTTTATTTGGATTTCTGGACTCCATCTTACTATGATAATTTAGTTGGAAACATGATGTCAAATAAGGGATGCCTTATTAAGGAAACTCTAATCTTGATTGTGTTGGTTAGATAATTATCTCTTGTATTGTATGTTGTTAATGCCACATTATTAAGAATATTATTAATGAATTAATATGGTAACCATCCCTAACCCTAATGGTAAATATATATTCAATTACTTAATTGATAAATATACGATGCTAAAGTGATTAAGCTCTATTTCCTTTAAGTAGACTGAGCACACTATGTTTGACATGTTTATAAGGACTTGCCTTAATGATGAATGTGGTATCTTGGTCATCTATAAATATTTGAATTCATTTTATTTGGTAGTATCACCCCTTTCATAAATTACACTTTACTATTTTACTATTCATTATACTTTTAATCTTTTTTTGTTTTGTTTTGGTAGTTATGTTAAAGAATTTATGATGAATCTTTATGTAGTCTAAGTATAGCATGAAGTTATAAGAGTTTGAATGTTGCTTATTATTTAAGTTTATATTTATTATATTTTATCTTGTTCTATTCTTAACAATGGAGTATAGTAGCATGATGTCTAATTATACAAATAACTATAAATAGGATGGATTATAAAACCCTAAGTATAATTTTGTTAATATTTTTATTAATGTTCTTGTTATTAGTAAATGTTAAGTAATAAATGAATTACTTAGATATATCTTTGTTTTTAAATGCAATATTTACTCCAAGGAGATTATAATGGTCATTATTTGTCATTTTTATAATTGAAGGTCAATAAAATCATTCTTTTCGCTTGTATGTATGTATATTGAATTAAACATGCTTTCTCTTGGTGTGGTTATTAAGATAATGGTAAAAATATGATCACATGAATTCATCATAATAAATTACATTGAATAATAGTGTACTATTCTAGTTGAGTTGTTAAGAAATTTATTTGGTATGATATCATATGAGAATTTTTGATTGATGTATAATCACCCTTGTACATCAAGGCATACATTAGTAAGAACAAAGTCAAACAAGTACTTGTAGATAATGGATTATACCTAAACATCTATACTTTGACTTCTGTCAATCATCTTTATTACTCCATATAATAATTATATTCAAACACCATCAAAATCAAGTCACATGACAATGTAAAGATGGAATCAACATGAACTACTCATCTTCCTATCATGGTTAGACCTATCATGTATCAAAATATAATTCATGTCATCGATCTTGATCTTTAATAAAATATAATCCTTGGTCAAAAATGGATTTATGGAATGCAATTTATCCCATCATATTCTACCAATGCATACAATTTCCACATTTAGGAATGGAAGTGACTATCCTTGATGATTGTAAACCTTTCCAATATTGTAAAAGGTTGAAAGGGAGATATCATCAAACCAAATAATATCATATAATATAAAATTATTATGAATTGGATATATCCATTACATCAAAACCATCAAAATATATCCTATATTCATCTAAATGATCTACCATCTACATCCAAAAATACACCTACAAAATCTATTTTCAAGATTATTGATAAAAGATATGAAGAATATGAAATATAAGATGTCTTCCATGTGGGTAAACTTAAAATATATTATAAAATCCATGGAATTCCTAACATTAACAAAACTAAATAACCATCTTATTAGTTTGGTAAAAACACTTTTATCAATTAATCCTTTTTATAGATGAAAATATTGAGAGTTACAATGAATCCTAGTTACATGATGATGTCTTATCCTCTTTTTTACAAGTAAAATAATATACTAAAGTAAAATAATGTGCCAAATCATGAATTATAAATGAAATAGACTAGGCCCTAATGAATACAAAATTAAAGAACCTATACAGGTGCACATAAATAAAATATCTAATGGCATTGGTTACATTCCCCATTGTGATTAATATGAGGATGCTAGTTACCCTTCCATGAATTTTGAAGAAGTTTCATCCAAAATAGAAATAGATTCATCCCATGTCCTTTATGAATATCATGTTTCCACCAACCTTTTCAATGGCATATTTATCCTAACCACAAACCTTGATCTTCAATACCCTAAACTCATTAACTAGGACATATAAAATCACATGCCAATCGACTTCTTATAAAATGATGAGACCATTAGAGAATTCATGGATCTCTAATATGGAATCCCATTAGGGGATCAAAAGAATATATTTGAAATCAATTTGGATAAATCAACATATTTTGGGGAGCAAGAAGAGTTCCTTATTCTAAATAAATAAATAACTAATTTACCTTAGTGAAAACCTCTTTGAGGTGTTATAAAAAAATAATAAATAAAATAAAGACATGTATCTTAGTGAAAACCTTTCTGAGGCACCAATAGATGAGGAACTCAATCTTCCCCCTACACCAACATAATTTCAACATGACTCTACATTCCTTGTTGAATAAACCATTGGAATCAACATCAAAACAATAGATAATCCTAATATAATTAAAATTATCACTAATATCAATCCCAAAAAACATGAAAATTAAGCCTCCCTTCTAACAAAATTTTCATACATATTTGATCTCCTTCTTAAAGCATACATAATCTATCATATCAAGAACTACTAAAATATTCAAAATCTAAGATGGTTTATGAGATTGTTGGTCCCATTTCCCCTTAGTATCATGCCATTTACACTTACCTCCATGATAAAATCATCCCTCTAAATATTTCAAACAATCAAATAAAATCCTTGATACAACATGTCTCTCATTTTACCCCTCTTAGCAACACCCTCTATTGTAGGGGTTATGATGGCACCTGGTTAAGATTCATAAAATTAGGAGAAGCTAATTTAGGGATCAAGGAACTTAATAACAAAATATATGGATCATATGAGCTAGAAATTTAATATGGAAAATATATTTATGAACCCATGAACATCATACATCTCAAATTCTTCCACACTTGAACGATTTGATGCTATAAAATATCAATAAAACTAAAAAAATTAAAAATCAACAATTTTTTTTAAATAAAAAAATATTCCAATAGTGAAAACCATTCTTATGGTACCTTAGATAATTACCATGATAAATATTATTTTATATCTTTGTGTGTAAATTTATTATCTGTAAGTACCCTAAACTTGGGGGCAAGCCCATTTCTCCATCCAAACCTAACAATCCTAAGCCATCCCTATAACTAAAATATCCCATCCATATCATGATACCCATCCTTTTTCTCACTTTCAACATTGATAAAGTCATGGAAAAGGTCTTAAATCTTGAAATCCTAGTTTATCATATCTTGTTTAAAGGACATAATGATGCAACATCAACATGGTACATGAAACATTGGGTACATGGTTCCTATGCAACATAGTCACTAGATATTCATCCTTAATCTCTCAAACATTACATATTCCACCACCTCCATCCCCAATGTCATAATTGATTTTCCATTTATTAATGTTCTCATCATTCATAAAAAATCCTAAAAATCCTAAAAAATAAATAGAAAAAGTAAAAAAATCATAAAAATACTTTGTCTTGAGTCTAGTTAAAACCGATGTTCAACTTTAAACAAATCATTGATTCTTTACCATGATATATAATTATCAATGCATACATATCACATATATTTTTGTTTGGGGTAAAATAAAGCTATCGTTATTATCAATCTTCAAATAATGGGTTTTTATCATGATAAAAGACAAAAACATAACCAACTTGCTTATTTATATGTTTGACTTTGTTCTTCCCAATATTTTTTATATTTAGTCAATTACATTTTTTTTTTGGTTTCTATGTTGTCTTAAAATGTATTAAAATAATGACATCATTTTTCCCATGTCATGATGCATCTTATCATATGCTATAGTAAATATTAGGTTCTTCAAACATTTGTAATTCCATTCAAGATTATTAGTAATTAATTATCACATTTTCCACATCCATATACATTAATTCATATCAAATAAAAAATATTAACATTCATTCTATATATCCTATAACATCCCCACTAGGATCTACCTAGAATGATGTGATTTTTTTCTAAATTTAATCAATGTATTCTTTCATTATATTTCACCACGAGAATCTAATTAGTGATTTAGATTAAAAAAACTATAAGTATATAAAATATAAACTAATCATGTGACATATATCCATCACTAATCACTATCATTAGATGAAACACAACATAACTAAATATAGAAAGTAACTACAAATTTCCAGCCACAGCTAGTATAAACATACAACCACTACTAACCTAGTATAATAAGTAAATAATTACATTTCATCAGGTATAATGTTTCAATAATAATAAATACAATAAAATTTATAAGATACAAAATACAAGGATCTATAGAGTATGAGTTACCTAAACTCTAGTATCTATGGCAATCTCAAGTGTCGTCTCCAAAGAAGTATTGTTGTGTGAAAGGAGAGGATCATCTGAGCACTTTTCCACACCAACCATGGAAAATTGATCTCCCACACAATTGCCCATCATGGAATGGCCCTCCCTTTATAGATTATTAGAGAGTGATAGTGCCATAATAGAGAGACAAGCTAGTACTTGTGTGTTATATGATTTATAAGAACATGTAGTATACCATAAAGAAAATTGTTCTAACATGATATCACACAAACATGTAAATCATACTCATTAAATGACAATGTCTAACTAGAATTATTTTGGAAAAAAAAATTAATAGTTATTGATCTCTAGTATCAATCAAATTCATACATGCCACTTGATTAGATTAAATTCATCTAGAATTGGTGATACTAATAAGCTAGTGAAGTCTGTCTCACTACTTACTCAATACTAGCAATGCAAGATTTGTTTAGCATAAATATAACCAAAAAAATTATATAGATTACTACCTAATAGTAGGTATAAAATATGATAAACATAGGAATAATTAAAATTCATACATTTAATCTAAAAAATGTATGCATGAATCACCATTATATTATTCATCACATAAATAATAATAAGAAACACAAGTACAGTTCATACCATCTAGGTATCTTAAACATTAGACTACATATTTATAATTTTCATAAGTAGATACAAACATAGTACATTATATGACCAAGAATAACATCATAGTCCATCTTTTACATGTACACACTACTTAATTCCAACAACTAGTCAAATAGAGAAAGTCATAATTCTCATGAAAGCATAATCTTCCATTTAAGCAACTTGTTATATTTTAGGAAGCTGTATACATAATGTCCAACCCTTTATGGATATATGACTTATTTTTTAATATAAAAAAACCTATAAATGTAATAACACATCCCAATGTACTAATATAATCTGTATATGTATATACACTTGTACATATTAAAATACTCATAGTATGCATCGTACACAAGTTTTCAATAATATATAGATGTTGTATGTGAATGCCAATAGTCATTTATAATTCTAAATAGTGTATAACCATGAGATTAAATGGTTTAGTCTAATATGATTTTTAAGTCTAATTAGGCATTCTATTTTCTTTACACATGTTTTATTACTTATGTTCAAGCTCATTGTTTCCAACAAGTGGCATAATCACATTACTCAACCACCACATTATTAGTTGTATGTTTCTCTAAGTGAATTATAATAGAAAACATAATTTTATAAGATAATAATTAAGAACTTAATAAAACTACACATGTTATCAACGCATACCTCAAATCTGATCATAAATATATCTATTAATAGAACTAAATCTTAAAAAGGTTCAATAACAAGATCAAATATTATAGTTTTATTTATGTATTTTAAGCATCTCATCCTAACATGATTATTGTAAATTAATATTCTCTTAGTCCTCTACTCCACACAATATATTCATTACCATGTAGATACTTGATATGTTGGTTAATGTAGTTATAATCGATAGTATATCAATTCGCCTACATAAATCATAACCTATGGATAATATAATTCTAATATTATATTAATCTATCATAGCTTATGGATAATATAAATCCAATATATAGGTATCTCTAGTATTAGTTACATAAGTATAAATAAGTTACCCAATATTCTAACTATACTCTTCTCCTTCAAGGATAACATGCATATCATTTTCCCATTTATCTTCAATATTTATAAAATTACTAAAAATGGTTAAGTCGACATCTCCCTTAGGAAGATAACTTTTCAATGGTACTGAATCAAATGGGAATAACTCATAACCAATATGATTTCAAATAAGGAGTTGGACAAAGTCAATAACCTAATAAGATTACAATTCACTATTACATATATGGCACCATGCACCATATATATTATTATCATGTGATATTATATATATATATATATATATATATATATATATATAAACTTTGATCCATCTCTTGAGTTTAAATATATCTTATAAAGCTATCAGTAGGTTAACAACACTATTTAACCTAAATCAAATCACTATATAACCTATATTTAATTCATCATCTATTACATGCATTAGATTATTTTGTAACTTATATCTTATCTACCTATTTTAGTATCTGATACGTAAGTAAAACTATTAAAAACATAGTTCACTATACATACAAGTATATGATTTGCAAGTATCTGATATAAACTTGATATAGTTCATTATTTATGTAACTTTGCATTATACCATTATACAAGTATGATTTTCCATATTATTAGTGGAACTAGTGACTTATTAATTTTTGGATCACTGTAAATTTTTAGTTATAACAAATCAATATGACTATCACTATATATCCAAACCAAATTGAACCATACATCTAATCGATGTCTATTATACTTATCACTATATATGTATCACTAGATTTACATTTTTTGTTGTATTGGGCCCTATAAATAGTTCATGTTACAGTTAACTATCCTAATGATCACCATATGCTTAGATATTATAAACTTCATAATAAAATCACTATTGTAAATAATCTAAAGTACTTATTAAACTAAATATAACTCACCATTATTTATTTATAAGCTTATATAAATATCTTGATTTGTTTATAAATTTATCTCTATATATGCATTAGTATATCACTATAATAAGTAAAGTATTTACATTTATATATCATTAGTTGAAACGACATCTCTAATTTATATATCATCTGGTCTAATTAGAATACATATAGTGATCTACATATAATTAGTAAATAAAATCTATAGTTATGATCATAACCTTCCAAATCATGATCTGCATGTAATATAGTTATGTTGTGTAAATAAATCTAATATTTGTACCATCCATATTTGTGTGTATAGCTAATGTATTCTTATTGTAAGCTATAATTATTACTATACTATTAATATTATATCCTCAAATTATTTAGGTATATCAAATATATTGAATACATATAGTTTGTTAGTTCACTGTAACATATAGTATGTGAATATATTTCATCATCATTCATTGTACAAGTTTTTTACCAAAGGGATTAATAAGTACAATACCTAATCTTGAGTCTTACTTAGATCAAGCTCCATAAAAATACAAAGACCTCATACCTAAAATTTTATTTTGGTCAAGTTGTTTCTTCCTTATTGGTTTGGTGGTCAGAGTAAATACACCCAAATATATGGAGGTAAAATTGACTTGTTCATTGACTACATTATATTATGTAATCATCAACTACATGTGTGTCTCTCTATCAATCATTATCTGATTCACCACTCCTACCCATGTCATCCACATATTGGATAAGTCTATTTCCATATAATTATAATCATCTAAAAATGAAACTTGAGTGCTAATAGTGTTACTTGAGACCACCTATCCATAGCTTAGACCTAGACCTATATTAAGGCCTATTTTCACACTTTTCTAGCCTTCATGTAGGCCATAAACATCCCTATTCATCCTTAAAGTAGTATTAGACCTTCATTCTTTTATCATTTCCCTTTTTTCCTCAAGTTCTACCACATGGACACTAACACCATAATATGGACAACAATGTCATGTGGTGCTAGTTTCTCAATTTTGGCATTACTATCCTTTCCCTCCTTTTTACACAAATGGATATATTTTCAACTCTTAGACCACCTAGGGTCAGCTAAAACCTCTTTTAACACCTGTAAAATCACCATAACAATATATATACATGACTTCTATCCCTATAAATAGTATATGGAAATCATGTACAAATTATACATACAAACTTTAAACAAGTGCACAATCAGGCTTATCAATCTTTATTCTGACCTACTTCTATATAAAACTATCTATAACATTCCTATGTTAAGATTCCTTATATTTATAGTCTTGAACACATTCAAATAACTCAGTTCTATAATCATACTAGCTTCACTTACACTTACACCAACACTTAGGTGGGGATAACTACATCATGATTGATCCCTATTTAAAATTTTGGTATGTAGGTAGCTCTCATCATAGCAAGGTGTTGAGGATGTCCATCCTACCCTAATAAAAACATAGTTTATTTATTATATCAAACCAAATACCCTAACAACATGGAGGATTAGGGTTTTCTTATAAACTCAACTAAAACATGCCATTTATGGGGTTACAAAACTCATGCATGTAAGAACAAGATTGACAAACCTAAACACCAGTGTGTCTAGAAGCTTGTAACAATTCTACACAAAGGAAACTAATACCAAAACATAGACACTAACACTACATAGCCCTACTATCCAATTATGATGATACTATTTAGGAGGGGTTTTGACACCTATATCATTTTTATGATACTCAGACTAGCCTCTTCCTCAATATTTAGCCTCCAAATCATCTATCTTAGTCATTTTCTAGCTAAGTTTTCATTTTGTCAATTGTATAAAAAATTAGTGGTTTTATTTATTACATATTTATACCTTGATTTATTATTCTTAGTTCTTAAACAATATATGTTTTACATTCATCTAAACACTAAATGTTAAAACATTTGGTGAACCTGACTTACTTTGAATATTGTACAAACCCTAACCCTAAACAACTTTAGGGTTTATGTTTCCATCCTTATAATACCTCATAACTATATTTATATTTCATATAATCATGATAATAATTATATATTAAGTTAATTACTTTATGATGCAAAGTTTCTAGCTTCTCTTAGATGCTTATTTCCTTTCATTTGGAATGAATTCAAAGATGACATAAACACACATGTACATGATGCTTTAAATTAGTTAAAATATATGTCATATTTCATATCATATTATCTTTATATTATGTGGAATTCCATTCACAATAAAATCCTTACACACATAAATGATTAAGCACATAAGCTAAAAACTATGTTTCAAGTTTCAATGTCATATCTTATGCATAAGAAAGAATCTCCTTCTCTTCCTCATCTCCATGAGGGTGATAGCTAAATTCCCTCTAACCAATTAAATGTTATCAATACCCCATAATATGAGGTAGCCTATACAATTTTTACTAATTCCCATACTTAGCTTATCCACACCTCTCCCCTACAGGGTGTGTCCATACATGTTCAATCAGAAGTAACTAGGGTCTACACTTTTGAAACTCTAAGGGATCAGTTTATTAGTATGATAAAAATAATATCAAAATTAGAGAATACAAATTAGTTATTAATTTAAAAGGTTAAATTATTGTAAAATCACATTACATGCCTAAAGTCTTCAAAATATGATAGTGTTCATCATGTATATGGATCTACACCTAGAAAAGTTGTGCCCAACACCCTTTCATATCCAAATCATAAAGTAAAAAACAATGCATATATTATAAGTAACTAGAAAATATTAAAAGGGTATAATGAGAACTCTTATTAGATACCAAGGGAAATTATTGAAGCTAAGTTGATCAACCTACGTCCTTTACACTTAGTGAGGAGATCTAGATATTATTGTGCATATCAAAGAATGCATGGGCATCACACTAGTTCATGTTTCAAATTAAATTGAAATTACAATAGATAATGGATAAAAATGATTCATACAATGACACATCATAAAAATAAAACATAATGGCACATATACAAATTCAAAAAGGGTCATTCTCAAAAATAGCATAAAGAGGTTACTAAAGCATAACTCCTAGGAATAAAAGGTTCACACGGTATAATTAAAGCAAGAAATAGTATAAAAAACACAAGTGAATAAAATAAAAGATGTAAATATACCTCTCATAAATTAGTTTCAATTTTTAAATCAGTATGGGTTTGGTCAAAAATATTTACATTAGTTTGATTATCATGATCAAAGTTTGGGTAAGAAGTCCCAAGGCATCACATCTCCTATTCTTGTAGTTGATAATGTTATTCAACAAGGTTTAGGATTTATTATACATCCTAAGGTACATCATTAAAAAATATGATTTATCATATAAAAATATATAGATACATAGGAAATGTTATGAAAAGAGTAATAACTTCAGTTGTAAAGTCAAAATCATACTAAGCAAACAACTAGTCTCACAAAAGGATTTCGAGCAAAAGTTCCTCCACAACACCATATGCCTAAAATAATCATAGTATCCAAGGGAAATATCATAATCGATATTATCAATCATGATTTAGGTATCTCAAATCCACATTATGAGGTAATTCCCTCTAGCATTATAGGTTATTATGATTATTTTGATTTTGACAATGAATAATACTCAGATTCACACTAAAACACCATTCAACTAGAGTATAAAAATCAAAATACATGATATATTACCATTCCTATTTTTGACATAGGCCACATTGATAGTGAGTCTCCCATGAGATTCATTAGTTAGTAATGTTCCTCCCTTATTGTACATAAGTTACTTCTTTATTTCTCCTTGTAAATAGTTTCATTTTTATGTTGCTTGTACATAGCTTATATCCATAAAATACAAAAATAATATTATATGTGAAAAACACAAAAAAACATTCAAATATTTAATCAAAAGACATAAAATTGAAAATTTTATGTATTTTCATGTTTACACTTCCTATATTTTCCAAACACTGTATATGTTATCTATCTTAGTATAGTCACTTTTATCATAAATACATGTTTCACTTGTTCTTCTCGAGTGTTCATAGATACTTACAAGACTCATGTACACTACACAAATACTTATTTTATATTATATACCCATTGGGGACATATACACATATACACAATTTATTCATTTGACACATTTTCCCATTTGGGGGTACCCTATACACAATTTTGATTACCAAGTTACATTTTTCTATACTCTACATCACAACTTTAGAATTTTTATATCTTGATATTGATCATGATACACCCACTCATATATTTTTTTGGAAAATAATACTTTAGACTCAACATATGTAAATATTACTGATTACACACATTTGTATTACATGTTAATGCATACTTTCATGTCTAGCTTTCCTATTTTAGACTTGATTGTATCTTTATGCTTCTTCTATTCAAGGTCATTTAAATATGCCATTGTTTAATGGATCTACCCCACTTTTTATAAGTATGTATGATTTTTATATGTTCTCATGTCCTTGTGTGTGCATTCCTGATTGTGTATGTTGACATTCGAACATGTATTTCTATGTGGCTCTAAGCCAATGTGCTTGTTATTTGCATATATGGACATTTGAAATTGTCCTTATATGTATTTATTTCTCATATTTAGTGACATGTACCCATGTACCTTGTATTGTGTCCCTTGTCCTACTTATGTGCCTCATGTGTATTATATGTATGCTTTTTTATATGCATCATGGCCATGGTAATTTTCTCTTGTTGGTTACACACCCCAGTTTTAGATGACTTAAGGGACCTCATGCATTTCCCCTTCAAACATGGCTACTATGATGGACATCATGCCCCATCCCCTAGGTAGATATTAAATTATTAATTAGATTTTTTGTTCACATATATTTTTATATCTATCTTGATAGCCTTGTCAATGCTACACATAACATACATCACACATTACAAACTTTTGCTCAGATTAGATTACATTTCAATGGTATGTATGAGCATTATATTTATCTATTACAAAAATATCATATATGCTCTAGATAATAAGAATTTTGTAGATATATTTATTTTAAGGATAGTTTCTACATAAGTACAACAACCCCCCTAAAAATATGGGGGATTCATAGGGGTTTATCATATAAATAAAGCTATCAGAATGAACTCATAGTATAATTTTTAGTACATGGGATCAAATTACAAAAATAAAACTTATATAAACATAGTGGGAAATAGTGATATAGAGATTAGTTACAGTTTCATATAAATAAGAATAGTCAGACATTATCACCCAAAAATTGGGACATGATGCCACATGGTGCTACTATCTAAGATATGGCACACTGTCTAGTATCTCTAGTTTCATAAAAATCTAAAATGACCAAAAAATTATAGTAGTTACTATTATGGCATATAATTTCACCCTTGTGGGATATTTATTTAGGCCCTCCCACTCCCAACCACAAATTAGAACAAGCTTAGGCTATGGGTATCTTGTAGTGAGGTTGAACCTTTGGAGAAGGATAGATTCCTCTCAGTAGATCACCTAAATAATGATTCTACTTAAAAAAGGGATAGAAATGGGGTATAATGTAACTAGGAGAGATAAAAGGGTGATGTACCAAATTAAATTGACACTCAAATAATCTTTAAACAAGCACTAATTCAACATAAGACAATATTTACTCACACAATCTCACAAATTAGCTAATTTGCATAAGTATTTCTTAAACTAGGCTCATTGAGAAATAAATGAAGTAGAGAGGCATTTAAAAATTCACACCAAACATACATAAATGGCCAAAAATCCCAAGTTTATACCTAAAAATAACTTGAAAACACCTTAAAAGAGGCAAGAAATAAGGACAATGAACATATAAGACACTTCTTAACAAAGCCACCATGCAAAAGCTTAGTAAACATAGGTTAAATGTAAGAGATAGGTGAAAAATAATATTATGTTTCAAAAGGTAGTTATTAAAAAAAATTATAGGGTTTTTCCTTGTCAAATTAGAGTCTTTTTTTCAATGGGGGAGAAATGGGAGATATAGGAGAAAAGGGGAAGAGAGAGAAGAGGCAAGCAAATAGAATTCAATAAATGAGATGAAACTATCCTCGATGAATTTTCACCCACATTTAGGTTAATTATAAATAATACTTCTTAAAAAAATTAAAATTCATTAGATCCAATAGCCTTCAATGCCTCTCATTGGCTTAGAAATAAAGTAGAAGACATAAATTGTTTTGGATTATGATGTCATGATTGTCTAAGATGGAAAGTCTCCAAAGAATTTGAAATTGTATTGAATGTTATAATTTAACTCTCCCACCACCAAGTATCTCTCCATTGGAATTATACACCACCCTCCACTTACCTTATAGAATATGTTTGGGTCAAAGTTAGTTGACTTAGCATAAAGTGCTTAACTGACCATGGAGGTCATATTTTTTGTTTGCCTTTTGAGGTGTTCTTCTATTTTTAACTTGACTTTGCTCATCAAACCTACCATAAAATACATGATACTTGTAACCTTCATAGACCCCATTGGTGGAGGTCACAATATTGAGCCATTTTGAACCAATTACCCTGAAAACTACTCCCAAGACCATTTGGTACCCTGAAGACAACTTCTAGACTTGTAAAAGACTTCCAAACTTCTTTGGAATAAATATGATGAAGAAAATGAAGTTTTAGAAAACCTTAAATACCTACATACTTAATCTTGATATGTTCTTTACATTATTAAATAGTCACTTGAACTCATTCATCTAATGTCCCTTTTGACACTCCTTTTACTATTGTAACTCTACCCTCACTCTAAACCCTAAACATAGGTCCATTATAGATGAAAAATAATCCCCTTGATTTGTTTTCATATAGTCATAATATCAATGAATATCTATCAGGATACTTATTTTCTTGATCATGAATAAAACCTAGAACTTCTTTATGGCATTGTACCACCAACTCCTCAAGCTTGAAGATATGTTTGCCTTTCAAGAGGCTCTAGGTACAATTTTGTCAAGGTGGATGAATGAATATTCATGGAAACATAAAAATTTTAAGTATTTGATTTGGCTTAAATTAAATCACATTTTGATATTATATTTATATATATGCATGCTAGGGTCTACAAAATCTTTCAATCTAACATGTCTGCTTATGTGGTATCTCTCTACTATGTTATTTATTTTATTTTAAATATATGACCATTATCATTTCAGACACATGTCCTATTCTTATGCCCTCTAAAACCTAATCAAATTCATTTTTTCTATATCTTTGAGATTCTCCTAGCCTTGATTTTCAATGTTGGCCATTGATCTTTGATCTGCATTCGAGATTGTGACACTTGGTAACCCTACATGCCTTATATATACCCTTCTATTAGTCTCTATTTAGTTAATACTCTTACATCATATGGTATCCTTGCATGAAATATAGGCTTATTTAATTTTATAACTTGATTCACATGATTTATATTTTATTTACATAATCAAACATGTACCATTAATCTATTAAACATATGATTAATTATAGGTCATTGATTTGCTACCTATTCACCATGATCGTGACACATGGTAGCTCCATATTCAATATCAGGATCCTCTGACCTATTGACCTATTTATTAACATTAGATCTCCATTTTCAAAATTGAACACATGTAATTAATCTATCTTGACCTATTGACCCCAATCTTCAATAGGGATCATCGATCTGAATTTGAAAGCAAGAATATGCACCATCGATCTTGATCTAAAGACTTTGACCTATTGACATTGGGTGATCACCTACATGCCATTGATACTTGATCTGATCGAGTGAGTTTTTGACACTTGGTATCCTTGCATTAAATTTGTACCTTATTGAATATTTTTGAATCTATACAACTATTTCTTATGGTTTTAATTTGACAACCCTTGGCATGTCCCACACTTCTAGATCATTTTTAAAGGCTTATAGGAGATACACCAAAACACCAAACTCATAGGGGATATTCATGGAACATAATATATAATTTTCATGTAATTATTCAAATTTGGTTGAATTTCCAAGTACACTTTATTAAATGAACAACAAAACTAACCTATTCATTCCTACATGACATGATAAGATAGTCTAGTTCCTCTAGGCTTGTACTAGTCATATTTCTCTCTTAAAAAGGATAATAAGAGGAATTATAAATTTACCAAGATAAATTTTATATCCAAAACCATATCCATTACCTCAATAACCTATTGGGGATGACCTTCACTTGTAGTTTTAGACTTGTTTCTAGGCCTGCTTCTCAAAACCACCAAATTCACCTTAAATCTTGATTAAAGTGTTTCAAAATCTTGTAGTGACATGCGGTCTTATCCTTCCACCATTGGATCACTCACTCAACTATAAATCTACTTAGCTTCTCAAAACACACTAAGACCTCCCAGAATATTGCACTACATCATCAAAATAGGATCATAAAGGGATTAGTCATGGGGATAGAAGGCTACTGAAAGGGTCTACGAGAGTGGCATGATCTATCTAGGAAAAATTTTAGTATGTAGGACATTTTTTCTAGTTTTAATCTATGTTTACATATTTTTAGTAACAAATTTAATAATTTTTCTTAGTTCAGCTCATATTCATATGAGTTTTCTCATATTGGGGGCATCATACATGGCATGATCATTTAATTTTTATTTTAGACAATCATATACATATTATTACCACTTAGTCAAGAATCCATATGCCTATATATCATATTTTGGGGCATGTTCATGATTTATGTAATGATAAATGCAACATATCTACAAGAATCTAGCTCAAAGAAGATATATCCTACTTACACTTCCAATTTAGGATACATTGTATAATCTTTGTTAGACCTAATTAAGGGTTCTCTTACCATAATCATATCACTAGGAATGGTTCTAAAGATTCTAGTCAAACAAAACTATGTAATAACCCTAACTAAGTCCTATATTTTCATATTCACTATACTAATAACAAGTAAAGCAAAAGTTTAATCTAGTGCTCACCAAAGCTTGTGGCACAAAGTGGGAGTTAGTAAACATAAAAGTAAACATACATAAGAGAATATTATTCAAAATCCTAATTAAATTATATATAGATAAAACCCTAATGCATGGAGAGAGATAATATTATTTAAAATGTATTACTTATGCTACTTCTATCTACTAAAGAGAGGAGCAAAGCTAGAGATACTTACCTAGAAAATGAACCCATCAAGACTTAATCTTTCCCTTAGCCAAAGGTTATTTGTAAGAGGTTGTTTTGGTTTGAAAGGATCACTAAGAAAGGTTGAAGAATAAAATACTTCTCCACAAGACTAGATTCGTATCCAAGTAGAAATCCTAAGCTAAGACTCCTCAAGTAGAATGGTGGAAGATCAAATTGTAAAGAAGCAAAATTGAATAATAAATCTTGCCTAATTTCTAAGAATGATAAAATGGATATGTTTATATATGTAGATATAACCATATACCCTTTCAAAAAATTTGGTTGACAAGGTTGATTTGATTGACCTAGTATCATAATTAACAAAAACTCACTAGGTCATAGACTAGGTCATCTAAGGGCAAACCTAGACCCTAAATAAGTTTTTATAATAAGAGTACAAGGTCAACACAATTGACATAGTCATGTAAACTATTAAAAATGGTTTTAGGTTATGAAAAGGGCTAATAAAGGTGGTAAAAGACTAAAAGAGTGTGAAAAAGAGGAGGCAAAGCTTAGGGGAATGATTTTAAGAGCTAGTTGGATTAATATGAAGTGGAAATAAGGGAAAATAATCATTAAAATCAACAATGGTCTGACCACCCCTTTCTTTGTGCACCCTTTAAGGCATGAACTAAGAGAGATTGAAACTCAATGGGTTCTTAAAAGATATAAAGCATCAATAATCGATAAAGTTTAAAAATATTATGTGTATACATATGAACCACTCAAATCTCATCGCATGTCACTTAGGTACAATAGGGGATGGTTATTCAAGAAATAATATAGTAACACACAATTCTAAGGCTAAGAAAAAGTTGCAATATTTTAAAACATAAAATAACTAAAAGTAGATGGATGAAACAAAAATAATTAAAAACTAAAAATGTATGTATACCTGACTTACCTTTATCATTTTAAGGTTGGCTATTATGTTTTTAGTTTTTTTTATTGAGGGCATAGAGATTGCTTTTGACAAACCTAAGGATATAAAACTAAAGAGAGAAAAAACAAAAAAAATACAGGAAAGCAAGGATAACTAGTGCTATGTTGATGGGATATACTTGTCAACTTGACAAGTTGGGGTGATAAGTGCTATGTTAGACCAAATGACCAAGTCAAAATTTAGAGTAAATCAGGTAACCTAAAAACCAAGGCTAATAAAGACAAAAAAACAAAAATGAGTAAGTGTTAAGTAAGAAAGGCAAACTCACCAAATCAAATGAAAGATACATGTCAAAAATGATGGTAATCAAACATCAATGTAAAATCAATAATAATCCTTAATTAAGAAAATATGGGAAACTAAAAATGATAAAACAACATTGATGAGTGAGAAATAATAATGCTTACTCAATCATCAATAGAAAAAGGTGTATAAAAGGGAAAACAACATTGATGAGTGAGAAGTAATAAGCCAACCTCACTCAACAATGGAAAAAGTACATGAAAGTATAAATGGACTCAAGTGTTTACAAAAAGGGGTAGTACAATGATGAAAAATGTAAAAATATATTAAGGGATATCTATAAATGTAGATTCATGGTGTAAATAAAGTAATCCATAGTTGCTCAAACATGTTGTTTTGCTCTAAGGATAGATAAAACTAAAATAAAGTATTGTCAGCATGTTTTTAAGATGTGAAGAAGAGGAAAGTAGGGAAGAGGGAAAATAAAGTTAGAATAACACATGTCTATTAAGGGGGAAATGAAATGGGCAGAGGAGATAATGAAGGAAAAACCAAGGTAGAGGAACTCTTTATCAAAGTCAAAACACTCAAATTAGTTTTGTCAAAATAAAAGGACTTTTGACCTTACAAACTTTGAGGAAATTCTCTTAGCCACACAAGTATTAGGTCAACAAATGAAGTATGTATATCATCTGATGAAGGATATATGCATGAAAATTAAAATGGAACTACCTTCTTACAATGTGTTCCCCACTCCTTAATACCCCTTATAGAGTCATCAGTTTACTATGAATATTGGGTACTTACATGAGAAAGTAGGTAGTACCATAGAGTTTATTGAATTATCCTATTCTAATATACTAGCCTACCCCACCCCAATGGACCTTGATTTTATTATGAGGCCAACTATGGAGTTTGATCTTTAATTAGAGATAGGAGACATGCTTGTAATCATGTTTATTAGTGTGGTATTGAATTTTGAGATGTATATGTTTCCTTTAGTTTAAAATGATATATATTTTAACATTCTTGATGGATTTTTATATTCCTCATCCATAAAAATTTGGATAACCAAGCATGGGTGTTAAATATGACTTCCATTTAAATACTTGGGATTTGGTTTCTAAGAGAGAGAACTTAGAGAGCATGGTGTCTAAGAGTCTCATAATTTTAGGTGAAATAAAAGTGATATCTTGACTTCAAACTTATTTTAATTAATGTGGAGTGAAATAAAAATAAATCAAGATGAATGAAACATAAAATAATTTGAATTACTTGAAAATGAAAAAATGTGAAAAAGGGTGAAAAAGGGATACAATGATATTAAAGTGTGATTCATTATCATAATAAAGAGGGAAATGTAGAAAACATGTTAACATAGTTTGTTATGGAAATTTCATATTTAAAAAAAAGCAAAAGCTAAAGATGAGAACAAAGATCAAGAAATTGTAACCATTAAAAAACACATTCTAGAAAAGGACTAAAAAGATGGTGATTTTATGAGGAAGCATAAGTCTTATCCATGGTCTTACACTAAAACTCATAGAATATAAAATCATGAGGGTGGAAAAAAGTATTGGAAAAATAAATGACATAAAATAAAAATGGTATTTGTGAGGAAGGCCATGTCCTATCCATGGTTTTACACTACAACTCACAAAGATAAATTTAAGGGGTACCAAAAACTGTGTGAAAAGTATGAAAATAAAGAGGATAAAAGTACATCATGAGGAAGATTGGGTCCTATCCATGGTTTTGAAATGTAACTCATGAGACAAATAGAAATCAAAAGACCAAAAAGGAAGGACTAAGGTTTGTGAAAAGAGAGAATTACTTCTGAGGGTGAGACCCATGTAAGTATCCTAAAAAAAGTGCTAGATAGATTACATATATAAAGCATGTAAATCAGGGAAAGATATAGGCAAAATAATTATTTAGGAATTATGCATTGGTGGGTTCTTTGAAAACATGGCCTTCATTGGTTTAAAGGTAATAGGTAATTATACTAAGAATATCTTTGACTAAATAGGGAACCTACCATTTTTGGGCATATTTACCTTTTTATCATGAGTGTAGTCTAATTTAAGGACCAGATAAATAATATTAAACATTCAAACTTTAACTCATTTTTTATTTTGTATAGTAATACAGGCCTTGTATTGGTGATTGTGTTGTAAATTAGAAAGATGGTGTTTATCAAGGAGATCAAGAGCATAAATGTGAGCTTCACATAATTATTCATTAAGTATGATACCATGAAGAGATATATATAGAGATGGAAGCTATACGTCTAATGGATGGACTAATTTAGAGCCATAAACTAGAGAGAATGATGTTGCCCTAGTAGCAATACATATGCTACTGTGATAGGCCCAAAGAGAAGGATAGAGATGAAGGTGTCAATCCATGTGGATTTCAAGAATTATCTTTTGGAGAATTTTATTAATAATTTTTTTGTGGCCTCAGCTTGGCCATTACATTGTATATGATAGGGTGTGGAAAATTTATGATTGATTTTAAATTTAGCACATATTTTTTTGACACATTTATTTTTAAAATTACCATCATTATTTGAAATGATAGTATGAGGGACATGAAAGTGGAAATTGATTTCATTAAGGATAAATTTAGAGATGGTGGTACTAGTGACATTAATAATGGGTATAGATTCAATCCATTTGGTAAAATATTATGTGGTTTTGATTATAAAGACATTCCCATATTGAGATCGAGTTAATATGCCAATGAGATCTAATCCCCACATGGAGAATGCCTAGGGAGATTCTATGATTTAAAGCTCAATTTCAGGTGAATGAATTAAATAATCATGAATATGGTAATTAGTACACTTTTTATCAAATTAAATGGCATTCTTTTTAAGAGTGGGCCAAAATTATCCCATACGTAAGCATTTGTGGGTTATATCATGTTTTCTATAGTGGCCACCACAAATGACCCCATGTGCTTGTTCAACAAGAGGAAGAAAATCATCTTGCATAAAAAAGGAGTAAGGTACCTTTAGTGTTGTGATAGTATATGATTTTATAATGAAATACATTCTTAAAATCTTTTTTTTAATGTGAGTATTTTCACAAGAATCTAGGTTGGAAGGATAAGTTTGATGTTCAAGAAATTGAATAATGTATTTGTACCATAAGCTTTGTTGAATGGTGATGGATTAAATGTGGTAGATAAGTGATTCTTGTGGTTTAATATAATAAGTAAAATTTATTATTTGGATAAGAAAATTGGAATCAATAAAAGCTTGGTGCAAATGAAAAATAGATGTTGAAAAAGAAAGGAAATCAAAAATAGAATTTTGATCTTGAGGGATAGGCTCGATGGTGAAATAAATGAAATAATTGGTGAAATTATTTACAATTTAATTATTATAAATGAGAATATTTCTTTTTCATTGGTAATAAATATTGAATTGGTGGAAAATGAGTTATAAATCACCTAAAGTGTGCATGTATTAAATATGTAAATCAAGAGCATCTCTCATGCCTAGGATTAAAGCTCCATACTCATCCATGTTGTTAATGACATCAAATGTTAATTGAAAAGAAAAAGGTATGATTTTTATAAGAGGGATTGTAATAATAAAAATTACCCCATATCCTTCAAGGCACTTATCACCATCAAAGTAAAGGGTTCAAGTATCCTCATGTAAATCAACATTAATTTTAGGAAGTTATTTGATAGTTACTTTTGGTTTAGTAGTATTGAAGAGAATAGTATTTTCATCAAGATTACTTTATTCAAGATCAATAGTGAAGTTTTGGAAGTAATCTTTAATAGATATGATTTGGTTGAGACCTTAAATATAGAGAATATTGTCATTGGGAAGACTATCTTGAAGGTGGTTGGTAGCAAGCATGGGAGTGGTAGAAATTTGATCAATGATGATTTATCCTTTAAATTTTTTTTGAAATTTGGAGATCAAATTCCATGAGAAGGACCATCCACTTGCCAATTCTATCTCTAGGAAAATAGGCTTTAGAGAATAAGTGATGAAGGGGATCAAAATGAATGATGACATAAGTGGTCTGCTAAAGCATATAATGTCAAAGTTTTTTAGTTATAAAATATATGGAAAGGTAATCATGTTCAAATTTTGTATAATGTTTATCATAATTAATTCGGCCTCATTTGATATAGTAGATGGCATATTCTCATCCAATATCTAATTGTTTGACAAAAATTGCCCCAATGAATATGGGTATGGAAAAAATATATAAGATTAAAGGTCAATCATTTGAAGGAGGATGAAGAGTAGATGGGTGAAGAAATTATTCTTTCATATTATCAAATGTTTTATTATAGTGATCTGTACATTCTAAAGCATTGCCTTTCTTAATAAGATAGTTGATGGAGTTGATACAATAAGCCATTTAGGGATGAATCATCTAATTACCCTAAGTTTACTAAGATAAGTGAAAATATATAGAATGGATTGAGAGATTGGGATGTTGATGATAACATTAATTTTGATAGGGTCAATATTGATGCCTTGGAGATAAATTAAGAATCCTAATAGTTTTCTAGATGTAAGACTGAAAAAACATTTGCAAGGATTTAATCTAACTTTGTATTTAATAAGGTGTAGTCATACTAAAATGTAATTTTTAAAAATTGAGCATGACTTGTGACACCCAAACCATAGGTCTCTCTTACTCACTTACATAACCCACTTAAGCATGTTTTCACTATTTCCCAGTCATCTAAAGCCTTTTAGATTCAGTCCCTGCTATCTTGGACTCCTCTGCCAAGCACAAATCTATCCCCTTGGGTTGATTTTATTGTAGTATAATAGAAATATAGGTTGGAATATAATTATAGGACCTAGGGTGTCTACTTTCTAGCACTGTTGTCAAAGTCCACAATAACCTCAAATGATTAGATTTTCCCAAATCCTTATATTTTCCCTTGTCAGCCTAATGCAAGTTCATCTAACCTAGGATCAGTATTTTCCCTATAAAATCCCATTAAAATTTCATTTATAAGGGTTGGAAATAATTCAAAGGGTGCAATATAGAAATATACTAAAGCACACTCAAGAAAATCTTCCCATTCTTTGCATACAACCAACCACTATTATTTCTAGTGTATTTAAGCTCCCACACTAGTCATGAGTCATCTCAAGCTTACCCAAATTTGAATATACTTGAATTACATACATAAGATTGCATAATAAAAATTCAAATTGGGAGAACTACATTGTCCTTGATCCCTCTTCAAAGTATTGGTATGTAGGCACACATGGGCTGTGATCACATGTTCAATTCATATTACACAGCAACCCCTTTTTACAGTTGGATTAAAAATCACCTATCAAGCATGAAGAGGAACTATGATCCTTAAAGATAAAATTAATTTCCCATGGAGCTTCATGAATAACTAGGACTTGACATTTTAGGCACAAGGTCTCCCAAACTAGATGAACAAAACCTAGAAAGCTCAAAAAGCTTAGACACTAAGAACTAGAGTACCAAAACATGGAATATAGAATTAGACCTCTATGTATCCCATTTTTGACACTCTTATATAGGTAGATAATATACTTTTGGATCTTATTTATGATAGTCTACCCAGCTAGATCAGTAATTTGTAGCCTCTATCTCCTCCATCTTAGCCCAAAACCAACTAATTTTTATTCTATATCCCATTGTTTGTTATTTTTAAAAATCAATTAAGAACTTACAAATTTAATAAATCATTAAGTTAATTAAGGAACATTTATTTAATGATTTTCCCCTTAATCTAGACTCCTTTGCTATTTATCAAATTAAACATATAGTTTCTCAAATTTAGAAAGACATTTTGTGAACCTGACTTACTTTGATTTTTTGCACAAAAACCCTCAAAACCATAGGGCTGATTATTTATTTTTTCTTTTATATTTTTATAATTTTTCATGAATTTAAAAATTAAAAAAATGAATTAATTGAAATATTTTCAATAATTCACTAAAACCCTAGTTTGCACATATTTTTTCCTATTTGCATACAAACATTTTCAAACCACTAGGAAAAATATATTGCTAATTTTAGAAATATTTTTTAAAAATTTCCTAAAATTTTCAAGCTCAATTATACAAATTTATAGCAATTTTTTTTAAATTATTACGTTAGTTTTGAAAAAATTCATTTCAAATCCCTAGTTACATCAACTAAATCCCAATAATTTCCATGTAATATTCCACTTATTTTTTGCAAATTTTGATTGAATATTAAAATTAGAAAATCACTTCAAATTTCAAAAATTCATAGTAAATTCCAAAAAAATTATTTTTCTCAAAAACCTAGTTGCATCTACTAGGTCCCATTCAAGCAAGTAATTTCTCATAATTTTCTAAATTTTATCTTGCATACTTATCTTATAAAATCAATTTCAAACTCAAAAGTTCATAGTATTTTACAAATAATTTTTTTGAAAAATCTATAGTTGCATCTACTAGGTCCTATTGCTTCTTGAGGTATCACCTTACACCCATAGCTAAATTGCAAAATTGATGCTCACTTATTTACACATGCTTATTACATTTCTTGAAAATAATAAAGAAACCACAATGGGTCCTATCATGTACATGAATAATGAAGTATATCATATGTTAGTAAAAAGTTTTATTCTTTGCTTTGCATGTTTACTTTTTATAATATGAAATGATATCCAACAAATTGTCTTTGCATATATTAAGATACCTCTTATCCCAACTCCCTTAGAACCCATCTTTCATGTTGAATACTATTGCATGCTTGATTTCACCATCCCACATGTCACATCTCATTACCAGAGATCTTAGATAGCACCTTTCATCCATCCATCTCCTCGCCTTATCAATTATCTATGCTTTCCTCCCACACACACTACTAATCCTTTATGAATAGTGGATAATGTAGTTAGAGGTGTTGCTTGATATGCCATTATCCCACCTCCTTACCCTATTGATTATCTATGTTCTCCTCCCATACACACTATTAATCCTATATAGATAATGGATAATGAAGTTAGAGCTATTACTTGATGTGTCATTATCCATCCTCCACCCACCTAGGAACCTCATAACCCACCTATTCCATCCCATCCCTAACCTAGGCCCCTTACACAAATAGATTCAAATAAGGCATGATATTGTGGATCAGTTATTCAATACTCCAATAAAAATTTCAATGTTAGAATTGCTCTAAAAATCTAATGTGTTTAAGGACATTCTCTATCAGGCACTCACTCAAACTTCCATGCCATCTAACTCTGAGCCTTCTTATTTTGTATTAGTGGTCAACACACTAGAAACTATCGAATATGTTATTTATTTTGATAAAGAGGACACACCATCTCAGGCAATTATTGATAAAAATTTACCATTATTCATACAAATTAAAATCAAAACTAGTGTAATAAAGAGAGTTCTATTTGATAGTTGTGTTGGGATAAATATATGCAATATCACATTCTTATAGGCTATAGGTGTAGATAAGACATATATGTAAAATTCATATAAGACTATTAAAGGGTTTGATGACATACCATGACAAACATTGGGCACCATTACTTTAGATATCATGGTAGGGCCCAAAACCCTTACTACCTAGTTTTAGGTTATGCCTAGTCCTCTCCATTATAATCTTTTACTTGGAAAACCATGGATACATGCTATGTAAGTCATTATTTTTACTCTAGACCGATGTGTCAACGTCTTTCATGACATATTTCTCTATGCATGTCTAGTAGATAATCAACCATTTAGATATTATTAAGTTATAGAGTCATCTTAGACTATTTCACTAGATGGGACACCTTATATTATCATGTAGTCACCACTTCACCATATTCCTCTTGATAAAATACATACATATGAGGTGGGAGAGACCATGACCTCTCACATTCTTCTAATTCTAGATATATCTCTAGCTCTAGATGCTCAACCAGTTCTAACAACTCCAGTCACTCCAACAATCATAGTAAATACACTAGTTACACATACACCATCACCAATAATAGTTTTAGTAGTGCCAATTACTCCCATAGATACAACCCCTCATGCTGATATATATAATCTCACAACATTATCATTTTCTCCTACTATAGTTACCAAGACTCCTATTTCATAGTTACCCCTTGTGGTAAATTCAGAGTTACCTTACATACATGATGTTGATAAATATTCCCAATCTAATTTAGATGATGATGATAAAACACCCACACTCATATATAATTATCAATGTGGATTAAACTTTACACTAGTTGGCCCAAGAGAATATTGAGATGATTCTAAAGAACTTATTAAGCATCCTACATCACTTTTATCATTTCATGACACATTCTCAGGATATAATCCATATTCACAACCACAAATAAATATCTAGGCACATATAGTTAACATGGTTAATTATATGAATAAAAAGATAGTCATTCAGATCTAGGCAGGCATTACATAGCATCGACCATAAATTTTACTATAGATGTTACTTGATCATAAATTAATCAAGCTTCTTATAGTATGACACAGATCCATCAACAGATTATCACAAAAGGAAGGTAACCTATTTTACCTTTTTCATAGAATCACTAACCATGATACCAACTCATGTATAGCTTTACAATAATTATTAGTTAAACTACAAGATCAAGGCATTATTTAGATCATGACACCACCAACACCACTTCCAATGAAATTACTTACCAATAGGACTAATTGACCAAGAGTAGAATCAACATATCTACAACTAGAGCAAGCCTCAATTCCTTTTAAATTTGATGACAACATGAATATAACACTTACAACATATGATGATACTTATGATGATGATCTTGATGCATATGATGATAGCTAAAATCCGTTCCTCCATTTTTATCCCTTGTAGCCTCCATCTTAGGATTCCTTTCCACCCCTAACCATGTCTTTTATATTATGATGTGATGTTTGTATATAATTTTCTTTCTACCATTGATTATACATTATTTCCTCTACTTGATTTTACATAGCTCAAATATTTCAAAATATAAAAACAATTTAATATTTCAAAAATATAAAAACATGTCAATTGTATACATCATCTATGTTTGACATTGAACTAACCATTATGATAGACTTACATTATGCTATTATATGTTATTGTTTGTCAATTTATCTATATTACCAGGCTTCACTTGATCTTCTTTGAGTTTGTACAATACATATAGATCCTTAATTTCTTCACTCCACCCATTTAGGGGGCATATTACATTCTAGCTACATATCGATACATCTACCCATTGGGGGCATACTAATGACTACACCATCTAGGTTATGTCATTATTACACTATACACTCTAGACATTTTGTTGTAGTATGTTCCTTACTTGCTTACATAGATATCACATTAACATTCATTATAATATATCGCACTTTTGTATGTCATAGCATATACATTAGTCTTGTATTACATATATTGTATACTCTTGCTTCTCACTTTCTATAGTTAGATTCACGTTTATATTTTGAGTACTTTGTATGATTTCACTCTTTACTTTCATTAGCTAGTTGTATTTGCATTTTATAGTTATTTTTTGCTTCTTACTTGCATTCTAAGACATTCTCCAATGTCCTTTGTTCTTGTCTAAATGTGTGTGCCTTTAGACACTTGCTAATGTCCTTTATGTGTGACTTTCATGTGCTTGTGGCCCTTGTGTAAATATTTGATTGTTCCCATTATGTGTGTATATTAAATTTGAACATGCCTTGTGTGCTTATTCAGCCCCTTGGCCACCCTTATGTGTTTATTGCTTCATGTTTTATATGCTTATCTTTGGGTGCAATGCCATGATTCCAATCATGCATTTACCTTCCTTTTTGGATGCCATGATGGACCTCATACTCTATCCCTCCATGCCACTAACAAGTAACAACTAACATTTTGAATCCTATTTTACTCTTATGCACATTATATTACATTGTTATATCTATCTAGGCATACCCTTATGGATCTAACAATCTCTCTTTACAATTTTTGTTATATCTTGAGATAATCTATATCAATGTTATATCAAATGTTTTTATAGCTTAACACACTTACATAGATTCTTCTTCTGAGGGAAGTCATTAAAAGGTATTCATTCATACCTTGAGAAGAGGGGGAAATAGACAAGGGTTTTTTCACATAGATCAAAGCTCCTAACAGTCAAAAAAGTAGTTTCATAATAATATATTCTAGAATCTAGAACTCAACACAGGCAAACTAGACTAGGTACATAATACAGAATCTAGATCAATCATTAGTTTTGGCTCTAGATAATAGCACCAAAAATGGAACTCTAACACTACACCCCAAAGTGTCTAGTTTCTAGTGCTATTGTCTAAATAGTAGAATATTTAGTTTTTCTAGAATTAGGTAGAGAGGTGAGTTCAGTCACAATTTTGCCAGTATATTTTAGTCTAGAAATTTGTAGTTTTTAGCACTTATTTTTCTCAAAAAATCTAGATATATGGGGCATCTTGCATGGAATGAGGGTTTCCATTTTCAATTTAAAAATGGTAGTTGATACAAGTTTTAGTTTAGAATCTATGTTTAAAACACCAATTATTGGGGAAATATGTGCAGCACATGGGCCTTTTTTATTTATGAGTTTATTGCATTTTCTTACACATTCCCAATAGTTTCATGCCTTACTCCATCTATAGGTGGTTAACATCACACTCAAGTAAACTTTCATATAAGTTTACTTCCTATGTACCCAAGTTCTTGAGTGGATTCCTAAGCCTTGATTCTAGTTTTAGGAGGGGTTTTTATACAAGTCCAATTTCCATCTTTTGAAGTGGCCAATAATGGCCTAGTTTTTAGTTTACATTTAGTTATCCATGCTAATATTGTCAAATCACATAAAATTTAGGGGATTCATGAGACATCTCAATGACATTCATATATATCATTAATTTCTCATTCAACTTCACATCATGGGGAAATGATGGAGCCAAGGGTATAGCTAACCTTTGTATTCTTGAGCCACCTATTCAGAGAGATTAGACACATAGTCTAAACATCAATTAACACATGCATGATTCATTAACTTCACATAGTTGGCGATGATAGATCCAAAGGTCTTGCCTTTGCATTCTTGAGTAAAATTCTAGGGGATTAAGAACTCAAATCATTCATCAATATAACTCTTGGTTTATCATACTTCCAGTATTATCTAGCATAACCTAGTAGCATAATTGGTTTTATATTAGTTCACATACCTAGTGAGGTGTATTCATTACTTTCTCTTCCTTTCTCTCTCTTTACGTAGATTTGTACATTATTATTTTAGATATAACATATCTAGTAAGAATTGATCTACTTTCACTTTCCTTTTTATAGAATTACATAGTACAACATCCTCTCACTATGCACAACCCATCATCACACAGCTTCTTGGGCTTAGCCTCACAAGTAAGTTCAGGTATGCTTCTCTTTTTCCCTTTATCATAGTATTTATATTTGCATCATAATATAAATAAAGGGGGGAAAATTTAGTCATAATAAAATGCAATTTGTACAACTTGAGCATGACTTGTGAGACCTAAACCATAGGTCTCTCCTACTCACTTACATAACCCCACTTAGGCATGTTTTCACTATTTCCCAATCATTTGAAGCCTTTTAGATTTAGCCCTTAGTATCCTAGACTCCTCTCCTAGGCACATTTTTATCCCCCAGGGTCCCTTTCCCACTAGACAATAGTGCCATAGGTTGGACATAGCGCTAGAACCTAGGGTGTCCACTTTATAACATTGTTGTCCAAGTCCATAATAGTCTCAAATGGTTAGATTTTATTGCATCCTTGTCTTTTCCCTTGTTAGCCTAATGCAAGATCATCTAACCCAGGATCACTAGTCTCCCTATAAAATCCCATTCAAAGGTTATTTATAAGGTTTTGTAGTCATTCAAAGGGCATGAGATAGAAATATACTAAAGCAAACTCAAGTAAATCTTATTATTTTCTACATACATCCAACCACTATTATTTTTAGCCTATCCAAGATCCCACACTAATCATGAGTCATCTTAATCTTGAAAAAATTTACATACACTTGCATTTCATACACATTATTACATAATACACATTTAAATTGGGATAACTACATTGGCCTTGATCCCTCACTGGAGTATTGGTATGAAGGTAGTGTGCCCACACATGGGGTTTGATTACACATGTAGTGCATATTACAAACTAACCCCTTTTTCTAGTTGGATTCAAGATCACCTATCAAGCATGAAGAGGAATTAGGATCTTTGAAGACAAAATCAATTACACATAGAGTTTGAAGAACAACCAAGACTCAATATTTTAGGCACAGGGTCTCCCAAAGTAGATGAATAAAAACTAAAAAGCTTAGAAAGCTCAGACACTAAGGACTAAAACACCAAAAGTTGGAATATAGTGTTAGACCTCTAGGTGTCACATTTATAGTGCTCTTGTCTAAGTAGATAATAGACTTTTAGATCCTATTTTTGATAGTCTACCTAGCGAGATCAATAATTTTTAGCCTTTATCTCCTCTATCTCAGCCTAGAATCTATTAAGTTTTATTCTCTATCCCATTGTTTGCTATTTTCAAAAATCAATTAAGCACTTGAATATTCAATAAATTATTAGGTTAATTAAGGAACATTTATTTATTGATTTTCCCCTTAATCTAGACCCCTTTTCTATTTAGGAAATTAAACCTATAGTTTCCCAAATTCACTAAAATAGAAGGTGGTCGAAGAGGATGGAAATATCAAAAAATGTGTCTTGCGACATTTAGATTTAGTAGTGAGGTCATCCACATAATTTTATACAATTTTGTGAATAAGATCATGAAATATATTAGTCATTACTCATTGATAAGTATCTCTGACATTTGTGAAGCTGAAGGGCATTTTACCATAGATCAATAGGTGTCACATTCCATGGTGAAATTTTTATTATGTTGGTACTTAGGGGTAATGTGAATTTGATTATAGCCTAAGAATCCATCCATAAGAGACACCATTTCACATCTAGTGTTGGAATCAACAATGGCATCTATTGAAGGTATAGGAAAATTATCCTTGGGATAGGCTAGATTATGATTATAGAAATCAATATAGATGTGAATAACCATGGTGACCTTTTTATGAACATGAAATATGTTAGAAACCCATTCATAGTAATCCACTGGTTTGATAAACTTGGCATCGATAAGTTTGATAATTTCTTTGTGAGATAAGGTAAAAACCTTAGGTGGAAATTTTTATTACCTTTGATGCACAATTTTGGCTTTGGGATAAGTGATGATATTGTGCACCATAATTATAGGGTCAATACCAAGAATTTCCTCATAGGAATAGGTAAATATCTTATGATATTTATCAAAAAATAAGCTAAATTTTCATGTTTAGTAGGTGTGAGCTCACAAACAATTATAATAGGTCAAGGTCATGGTGGAATACCATGTTTAATGCAAGTAGTTTATTTGATAAGCATAACATTTCCATCTTGGAAGTGGAATGGTGCATTAGGTAAATAATAAATTGTATTAGCTTTAGGATTGATGCTATCAATGAATTTATTGAAACAAGGGCCTTTATTTTTGAAATTCCTAAGTTTTTGATGTTGCCAAGAAATTTGAGGTTCTTGGTCATGAAATAATTCAAGGATAGCTTCATTGCTAGGCAAAGTGGGAAGATGGCCATAATATTGAAAATCTACTTTGAGATCAATAATTTTATTACCATGGATATCATATTCATAATGTATATGATGGAAATTTTTAACCTTTACATCTAATGTAATCTTAGGAGTAGGAGGATTATATTGATTGGTTTATAGGGGAGAAATTGGATGTAATGATGGGATATGTAGATGTTAAAGTAGATGTAATAATTTATGAAGGTTCAGAAGGTAGGATTTGTTCTACAACCTAAGGAGTATGAAGAAGTGGAGAATTAAAAAGAGGTACATGACCTTTGGGAGTTAATTCAAAGTCCATGGAAATGGTGTGAACATCCCAATTGAAAGTATGTATTTGAGATAAAGTTTTATGATAATTTTAAACATCCAAGTCTCAAGATTGAGCTTGGGCCATGATATAGTTATCATCATAGGTTGGAGAAATGGTATATGATTGAGATTAAATGTGAGTTTTAGAAGGGTAAACTCTAAGGTTACTAAGCTTATATGGAGATATGATTAAAGTATCTTGGAATCATTTGGCCGCACATAGTCATTGCATGTGAAGGCATAATATAGGTAAAAAGGTTCCTGAGCATTGCATGAAGGGGGAAAATTAGTGATCTCATTAATGAAAGGAATAGTGTGATCATGAGGTATTAAAAGGGATGAGTCCAATATGATATGTAAGGATGTATCTTAGTAGTGTTGAAATTATGTTGCAAGTCATTAGTTTAATTATCATTTGAATCAGCAAGAGTGACTTCTAGGTTTAGATTGATGTTGATGAACTCAGGCAAGGGAAATTGTTGATGGTAGGAATGGTAGGAATGCAATATTGAGATATTGGATTATGAAGTTTAATAATTCAAGGGTTGGGATCAGCCTCATGCTTATACCATTTGTCATTATGTAGTAATTTAATGCATTGGCTACTAGAAGAAGAGATGGCCCTCATTCTATGAGTCCAAGGGAAATTGAGGATTATGTTATAATATAAGGGTAAATCAAGGACTATAAGTTTAGTTTTAATTATTTTGGGTCCAATTATTAGAAGAATTCAAATAAAACCAAGTAGTTTTTGATTAGGTTCATAAAATCCATGATAAGTAAGTCAGGTTTGCTTGAGATGATCCTTTTTATAGCCAAGTTATTGGATGAGCCACAAAGATGTCACAATAATATAAAATCCTTAATCAATTAAAAATTTATGAATAAGGTTAGTATTAATGGATATTTTAATGAATAGGGGTGGATCATAAATATAAAAAAGAACATCATTAATCATGTCCTCGTTAATAAATTCAATGGAAGATTTAAAAGAAGGACAAATAGATTCAATGGTATGCACATTGGTAGGTTGAGGCTTACTAGAGGATGATTCTTAATCTATAGAAGATGGATCTTAAATTTATATAAATTATTTCATAAGAAGCTTGTGATGGTAAGGGGAATTAAGAACTAACTCCATGAGTGGAATCTTTCAAGGCACAAAGTTCAGTTATTCGATAAAGTTCCAATGGGATTTAAAAGAAAAATGAATGTGAGGTTTAGAAGGTAAGGTACATTTTGAAGGAATGGAAACTATTTGGGGTTTAAAAGAAGGAGGTGGTTACTCATGGGCTTCCAAATCTAAATGAGTGGTTCTAGTATATTTGAGAATTTATTCTTCTAAAGATCATTTCATAGGTTTTGTGATAGGATATTTTTGAGTTGGTTTGTGACAATAATTAACCTTAGTTGTGTTAACATATTAGGAATTGTTGTAATATTGGTCATAGTTAAAATCAATAGTGAAAACATCCATGGTATTTTTTTGAGGATTAGATGTGGAAAAATATTTTTGGTTATTATAGGAAGAAGCTTTGGAAGTTTGTCATTTTTAGGAAGTGGTATTGTACTCTTGATGATGAAGTTAGATCATGGCTTTGTGATTGAAATAATCACAAAAAATATAAGAGTCAATAAATTTAGTAATCCCTCAACAAGTTTTATGGGATTAAACAATGTCAACGTAGAACCAACCAAATTTATTAGAATCATACCATTTAGGAGGATTATTAGGATAAGTAAAGAGTTAAGAGGGTGGTAATAATTGTTTCATGTATTGCATAGTTAGTTGTATGCAAGAAGATATGGGAGTGTCATATTTGGCAATACCTGGTTTGGTTTGAGGAGTATTGATTGTAATGGAATTAGTAGAAGTTTTAAAATATCCTTTGAGGAATTTAGTATTAGGTTTGAATTGATTCATGAGAAAGTCTTGACATTTATCTTGGTCAAGAGATTTTTTAAGCATTTGAGGAGCAAAAGTTTGAACCTTATATTGAATTAAAGGATTTAAAGCAATTATAAAGAGTTTAAACAAATTATCATCAGTCACTTTATGGTCATTTTATGGTCATCTTTATGTGCTAGAGGAGCATTTGAGGCTAATACAATTTTGGGAAGATCATTATGTTGAAACTCTTTAATTAGAGGAGTGACTAAATCCTCAAGTTGCCAAATGGAATGTTGGGTAAGTTGGTTGTACCATTATAATAGATCACTAGTAAATGTTTTAACTAAAATTTTAGTTGTAGTGAAAGTATTAGTTTGTATCCACTCTTTATAAATATTTCCAAATGCTTTGAGAAAGGATGCAAGGTCTTTAGGCCCATCATACTTGATAGTTGGAAATATATTACCAATATAAATGGACATGATGAAAGGATCTAAAGGCTTATTTTGGATGTTTTAAAGCCTTTTTTTTTCATAATAGGTTGAGGAATAACATTTCCTAAGGCATATCTAAGAGGTGGAGGAATAAAATTTGAATTGGCTTGAGGATTGAAAACCAGAGGTTGATTAGCCATTTGTTCAAATGATATTGTAATTTCATCATTTGAGAGGTGTTGGAGTTTTTCACTATGTTAATTTTGTTGTATGACTTGTGTGATAAGTTGAGTCATATCAATTGGTGGGTTGGCATTTTTAGGATAACTCCCTAAACTAGTGTTAAGGGGAGATTTATTAGAAGGTTGATTACCAGTGGGATTGTTGGATAGACTTGTGTCAATTACACACACATTAAGTTGAAAAGTTTGAAGATGAGAATTGTCTTGATAGGTACAAAAAGGATCAGATCCACTTGCTTCATCTTGAGGTGTGATTTGAACCATTTTACAATACATAGATGGAGGGGAAGAGGTGATCCAAGAATGAGGGTTTTTGGGAGGTAAAGAAAGGAAGAGGTGAATACCCCATATAATGTCTAAATGAGTTTAGGTTATCCAAGAAAAATTTAATAGGGGACTTCATGATGATTTAAGGAAATTAATAGAATTCTAAGGAAAGATAAATAGAGAACTAAGTATGATAAACATGAAAACTAACTAAAATCAAGGCAATAATAAGAGTGCATAGTTAACCAAGTTGAACTAATACTATTAGACAGGGCCTAAGAATAATATAGAGTTGACAAAGTTGACTTAATACTATAAATAGGGAAAAAAATAGAGTGATAAGGATATAGGGTCAACTAGGACCACTTATTACTTTAAATTATCTTACAAAAATGATTACAGAGTCTGCCAAGTTGACTTAGTATTACTAGTAGGGAAAAGATAGTCTATAAGAGACTGTGTCAAACAGAATGATGGTGTGCTAAAAATAAGGAAATATTTTATAATGTAATTAAAAAAAGAAGTGAAATCAAGCACATAAATAATTAGATCAATTAGAATGATCTAATTAGGGTACACAACATAAAACCTTGCACCAATGCTAGTCAATACAAGTTTTTGCAATACAACATACATTGATCAATGAGTAAGTAGTCAAATAAAAAGTAAATTCTAAGTAAGTGGTCATATTGAATGTTGTTAGATTATTTATAAAGTGTTATTTTAAGTGTGATAAAGGATTTGGTTAAAAATAGGGAACTAGAAAGAAATATATGGATGGTTTCAATATGTTTAAGTTGAAAGGGATCTATGTTGGCAATGATATTGGATTGGTATTGGGGCCTACCCCATCACTTCACAATCTCATGGTGATAAGGGTGTTAGGTTTTTTTATACTATATACCATTAACCATGTATTTATATTTGGCCAAAAAACCAAGTTGGCTTCCCCCTTGGTGATTAAATCTAAGTAGGTAGGCCTTGGGTAGATAAATGTTTAAATGAAATTTGAAATTATGTGATTTGGTAGTGTGTGGAAAAAGAGAAAAATAGTGAAATTAAATGATATATTGAAAAATAGTTAATTAGACTATGTGAGCTATTCTAATCATGAAAATAATTGAAAAAGAAAGTGTGAATTAATTATTAGCATATATTTGTTAATTCCTAATTTAAACACAGTACAAAGTTAGTTCATATGATATTATATTCAAACATTATAGAATAGAGTTGACATGATCACTAATATATTATAGAATCAAGAGTCCTTAAGAATTAATTCGACTAAGTTGACTTAGTTTTTTAGACAAAAGATAAACTATAGAAATAGGTTGACCAAGTTGACCTAGATTACTGTAGGATTGCAATTTTGAAGACTATAACTTGTGAAAAATAGAACTATAATTAAGAATTTAATTGAAAGAGAGAAAGAAAGGAACCTTGGTGGGTTGGAAGATTATAAGGATTAATTTTTTTATTTAAGTGACTTGTTTCTTGCAAGTTATACCAATTGTGTCAACTGAGTTGACATAGTCTTGTGAAACCCTATTTATTAAACCCTATTAAGATGATGGAGTTAATCTAGTCAACCTGGTTTGTTATTTGGATGCTGATTGTAATACTAAGTTGACCTGCATGACTTAGTTTTATATTTTGTATGTTGAATGGAATACTAAGTGGACATGTTCAACATAGTTTTTTATCTAAAATTAAATAATAATACTATGTTGACCTACTCAATCTAGTAACTTATATCTAATGAAGACCTATAAAGAAGGAACATAGTTGTTTTGATGTGACTATGTGTTAAACCTATGAATATAAGTTAGAACTATACCAAATTGGTTGACCTAGTATCAAAAATATAGAAAAATAGTAAAATGATAGAAATGAAAAGTGTGAAATAAAATATGCAAGGATTATATTCACATTAGGTTCATTAGAATGTATGTAATGAGAAATGCAGCATATCTACAAATCAATCCTAGCTCAAAGAAAATAGATCCTACTTATACTTCTGATTGGGGATACATTAGATAATTAGGGTCATGACCAATATGGATCCCCCAGACCTAATTAAGGGATCTCTTACCAATATAATATCACTATGGAAGGTTCTAAAGCCTCTAGTCAATTAAAAATTTGAAATAACCCTAACTTAGTCCTACGTTTTCATATTCACTATACTAATAACAAGTAAAGCAAAAGTCTAATCTAGTGCTCACCAAAGCTTGTGGAAAAAAGTGGGGGTTAGTAAACATGCATAATATAATCTTAATTAATATATGTATAGGTAAAAATATAATTCACACAGGGAGAGAGAGAATATTATTCAAAAGCCATTACTTTTGCTACTTATATCTACTAAAGGGAGGAGCAAAGTTAGAGATAATTACCTAGAAGATGAACCCATCAACACTCAATCTCTCCCTTAGCCAAAGGTTATTTGCAAGATATTGTTATGGTTTTTAAGTATCATTAAGAAAGGTTTAAGAATATAAGACTCATCCACATGACTAGAGTTTTCTCCAAGTAGAAACCCTAAGCTAAGTCTCCTCAAGTAGAATGGTGGAAGGGTAGATTGTAAAGAATCACAAATGAGTAATAAATATTTATTAATTTTTATGAATGATGAAATTAATGTGTTTATATTATTGTATATAACCTTAAACCCTTACAAAATTTTTGGCTGATAAGGCCGACCCAATTGACCTATTATCATAATTGACAAAAACTCACTAGGTCACTAACTAGGTCAACTAGGGGTCAACCTAGACCCTAAATAAGTTTTGTAAATAAGAGTAAAATTTTGAAACAACTAAAATAGTCATGTAAACTATAAAAAAGGTTTTTAGGCTAGGAAAATGGGTAATGAAGGTGGAAAAATATTAGAGGAGTGTGCAAAAGAGGAGGCAAAGCTTAGGGGAATGGTTTTAGGAGCTAGTTGGATTGATAAAAAGTGACAATAAGGGAAAAAAATACTATGAAGAACTAATGGTCTACCCACCCATTTCTTAGTGCACCCCTTAAGGCATGCACTCAAAGAGATTGAGACTTTATAGGTTCTTAAAAAATAGAAAGCATTATTAATTGACAATGTTTGAAAATATTATGTGTATACACATGACAAATTATTTCCATATGCTCACTTACATACTAGTTGATTAGATGGAATGAAAAACTCCATGTCATTATCTAAATTATATACATTAGATACCATATTTTAGGTTACAAATTAGATTCATACCTTACTCCATCTATAGTGGCCCAGATCTATGTAATATATCTAAGTGTCCATAAATCTAACATATCTAGTTATATATCTCTAATTAAATCACATAGTTTCAATTTATATGCATTTACTTAACATGGGTAGGTAATGATGGAATAATAATCTACTTGAGTTCTTTATCCACCTACATGAGAGGTTTAAAAACACCATCAGTCCAATCCAAGCTATTTGTAGGTCATGACCCACCAAACAGGGGTGGGAAATGATGGATTCAAAACTAGATTGAGTTCTGAATCCACCCACACATGGGGATTGATCAAGCCATCAAATTAGTCTAATATATTCACCAATTGATCACTATATACATTCACACACATAGTTTATCACTAGGTTTATACATTGGTTCATTTACCCTATGAGGTGTACTTTTTACTTTTCTCTCTCTTATCCCTTTACTCAGTTTTACTTTTTTACTCAATTTTTTCTTTGCTTTTGATATCTCTTATTTTTCCTTTATCTTATTTATTTCATTTTGTTGAATTTATAGAATAAATGGGGGGGGGATTTATTTAGTTAAAAATTAAACTTGAGTGTTAAGAGTGATACTTGAGACCACTTATCCATGGCTTATCCCTAAACCTATCTTAGGGCTTATTTTCACACTTATTTAAACATTTCATAGGCCACACCATATTCATCCCTAAATCAGTCATAGACACCCATTCTTTCATCATGGCCCTTCGTGACTTAGGTTATACCCCCTAGAAACTAGTGCCATAATACATAAGTAGCAACACATGGAATTAGTGTCCCAATTTTGGTGATAATGTCTTTTCCTCCCTTTTTTCACAGTGTATATATTTTTTAAATATTAGACCACCTAGGGTCATCCTAGACCTCTTTTAACTCCTGCATAAGCACTATAATAATATATATACATTGCTTTTATCCCTATAACCACTAGATGTAAATTAGATGCAATTTACACATACAAAATTAAAATAAGTTGTGCCTAATCAAGGTTATCAATCCATATTCTTCCCCACCTTTTCATACAACCATCTACATCATTCCTAAGCTTAGATTACTCACATTAATAGTCTTAAGTACATTAAAAGCACTCATGTATACAATAATACTAACTTAACTTTAACTTACACCATTAATGAGGTGGGGAGAACTACATCAAGCTTGATCCATCTTTAGAGTATTGGTATGTAGGCAACCTTCATCATAGCAGGGTGTTGAGGATGTCCAACCTACCCCACTAACAATAAATTATATTTCTTGTAACAAAATAGATGCCCTAGTAACATGGATGATTAGGATTTTATCATTAAATAAGTTTAAATATGTCATCTATAGGATTTTAAAATTTTTACACATAGGAACAAGCTTGATAGACCCAGACATAGCTGCACCCAAAAGCTTAGAATAGTTTTACACAAAGGATACTACTACCAAAATAGGGACACTAGTGTCACATAAAGATAATTTATAATTATGTAAATACTATCTAGGAGGGTTTTTGACACTTGATCCTATTTATGACACTCAAACCAAATTTTACCTCAATTTTTAGCCTCCATATCATCTATCTCAATTGTTTTCTAGCCAAGTTCTCAATTACATTATTTATTGTTATTTTTAGAAAGGTCAATTTTTTTTTAATATATAAAAAATTAGTGGTTGTATTTATTTCATATTTATACCCTAATTTATTATTCTCAACTCTTTAAAAATATAGTATTTACATTCATCTAAGTCCTAAAATATTAGAATAGTAATCATTAATATATTTGGACTAATCTCTACTTAGTAGCATGCCATATGCCTCCATGATTTCAACCACTTGTATGTCTATTAATTGATACATTATCATCTCATACTACAATTTTATATGAAATTTTAATAATTACTCTCTAACTTTGACCTTATAATTATATTTCTAAACCACCACTTTGTTTGATTTTATAGGGACCAATCCTAACTTTCTACAAACTCTAGCAGGCATGAAATTCGTTGAAGTGCATAAATAAACCAATAAATTATGCAAATTCTTACCAAATATCTAAATTGTGAGTAATAAGGGTGGATCCTCAATATTTTCTTTATTTGTTACAATATTTACATTAGTAAAAACTTTGTGTTTGGGATAAATATTCTTACTCATAAGAGACTTAAGGATAAATCCCTTTGTTTAATAATTTATGCCAATTTGTCAAGGGTTATATTATCCTTCATCCTTTTCATATATTACACTATGTTTTAGCTTATATTACTATTGGTGGGATAATTTTCACCTAATTTTGTTGGGGGAGTATCATTCCTGGCTCTAATATCAAGAGGCATAAAAACATTATTCGGTGATGTTGAGGTCATCAAGCGTTTGTGTGTCATGTTACTATGGGTGTAACTTCCCCTCTAAAACTACTAAAAACCCTAAATATCATTATTATTTTCCTTTTTTTCATTATCCATTTCATTAGGAAAGTCCAAATTCTTTAAAACCATGGTTATATTAGGTGATTTGGATAAATTAGGAACATGAGGGTGACCCACGATATCTTAATTATCTAGAACAAACTCATTTTCATTAATCTCATTTTATAATATTTTGAAGTCATTATAAAACTCAATGAATTAAAATTACCCATGATGGGTTGTGTTATGCACATGACACCAGTTAGGTAGGGTGATCTCCATGATGTTGATTTTAGTTATTTTATTATATGGAGACTAAACTTGCTTGACTTGCCTATTATTGGGTCTGTAATTATGCTGATATGTGAAATTTAGGGTAAATTTTCCATTACTTGATTTACCAATTTTTTTTACAAGTTAAGAAAATCATTTCTCAACCTTTATACCACACTTTGTATTACATCAAGATTTGATTTGAAGTGTACATTTTCTAGTTACAATTGGGACTATAGCTTGGTTATAGTCCCATGTTATAGCCTCATTAATAGTAAAATATATAAATACCAAATTATGAGTTAGAGAGGCATAAAGCAAAGGGAGATATTCATTATTTGGAGAGGTTTTAGCATTGGGACATTCTAATTTACATGTGGGATTGGATTCAATGTTGGCATGTTTGGGAGGATGTTAGGGATAACAACCAATATTTATATTTGTGGATTGATCTACTTATCCACTTTTATTGACTCTTCATAAGTGAGGGATATATTTATGATAGTAAAATCCCTCCTCATTAATATGGTTTTCCATTGGTCTAAGGTATTTTTAAACATTTCTAATGCTAACTACTCGTCTAGTCTATATAGGTTTGTCACCCTACTATACATCTTTTTAAGATAGGAATTAAAATTTCATATAGGTTCATTGGGTTCCCTTTTCACACAAGAAAATTGTTGATATAGAACACTTAGGCCCACTAAATAACCAAAATAGGCCAATAATGCGTTACTAAATCGATTCCATCTTATAATAGAATCCTTAAACAAGTTGAGAAACTAATCATAAGATGCATCAAGTAAAGTGAAAGGGAATAGTCTTTAGGCTACATCTTCATACTCAATGTTGAATAAAATAAGGGTATCTTTACATGAAGTGAAATGTTATTTATCAGTCCTCCTGTTACTTAGGTTGAACCTTGGAAGGTTCCTCTCAAGGTTCCTAGGTAAATCATGCACATCTCCTAGAACATTAATTATAGACCCTCCTAACCAAGCCGTGGGTAAAACAATGGGCAGGGGTTTATTTTGGGTAGATTTAGAGAATGAAATGATAGGGGTGGATAAATTTATTGGTTTCCCTCTTTTATTTTTTTGCTCTCCTAAATATTTTTAATGGGGATACAATCAATCTACCTCTGACTTTTTGGGATCTAGTGATTTGCTCAATAGGCTCTAGATTGTTTAAGATATCAAATATGAGTTAGAGATATTTAGAACAATAACCTTGGAACAATAAAACATGAAATATAAATAATATAAAATCTCACCTAAGATAATAAATCAATGTAATTAAATTATATATAATTTTAAACTAGACAAAAAGTATTGAGGCCCTCCTTCTAGCACCAATTACTATTAGTTTCAATTTATGACCCATAGATGAAAACATTATTAGGGTTAAAAAATATAATGTGATAAAGGTAGATAAAAACACATGGGACACAATGTACCCTAATTTTTAGGATTCATTTGGTTAAATTCATGGTCTGAGAAATTTCTAATTATTTAGTTGGGCGAGTAATGGTAATTAATTACCAGAAGTTTAATCTACTCCATATTGTCCAAGAATTATTACTAATGTTTGATTAATTATTTTTCTTCCTCATTCAAATTGGTATCACACTATAATCAAAATTATTAATTTTTCATCACAAAAAAATATATAATGGGAGAAATAGTAGGGTAGGAAAGTAAGTGGTTCCTTGATTGAAAAAAGATTGTTAATGTTTGAAGTTAAAATCATGCCTGATCATAATTATACCATAGTGAAATAGGTCTAGATATAGCATAAAATGAATTATATCAATGGGTAATATTTTAAGTATTTAATTAGACATATTAATATAAACTTATATTATCTAAAAGTGTATGAAGTCTTTTAGCTACTGCATATCATGTCTTGGCATAGCTTCAAATTAATCAAAATAGAAATTTAGAACCATTTATAATATATATTGTACAATATAATTACATATCCATTAGTAAATAATAAATTCAATCTATTATTAACATTGATAAATTGTATTTCATTAATATATTAAGGACATTACTAAATAAAAACATGAATTTCAAACTAGACTATTATTTAATTCAATGTTATTGTAAAAGCATTTAATTTTACCCTCCAGGTAGATAATCACTATCCAAAACAAGATAAGAAAAAGGGAGGTCTAAGCCTATCATGATTTATGTAGAGTTTTGGTACATAATATCATGATTTATGTAAAGTTTTGGTACATAAAATATCTACCCAAAAAATAATAATAAGGGATAACCTTTATAGATAAATAGATGGGGGTTGTATCTAACTATCATAAGGCTCCCATATCTGGCCATAATGACCACTCTAGGCCTAAGTAGTAAAAGTCACAATGGGGATTTTATGATTACTTGAGTGATTGACATGGTTTAGATCCAACTTTAATTTATGTCTTCAGGCTCTCTTTTCCAATTGGTGATCATCTAAAATATCCTAAACATATTCTTCATCCATATGGATTAGCTATGATACTTTATCTCCATTATTAGGTTTACTCAGGCCTTATTTTCTTACTTGGTAGCCATTTATTCTTCCCATACTCTTTTATCATCAATCTACTAGCCTCAAGCTAGAAGGATGACTCCACATGGTCAAATTTTGTTAACCTATAGGCTTGGAACTACATGGACTACCCTCAGACTATGGAGTAGTGGGATAATGCCACATGGCATAATACTACTAACTTAGAGGCTTGAATGGATTCTAAACTATAGAAACCATGATAAAACTCTAGATTAATGGGATGTCACCATGTGGTATAATACTAATAACCTAAAGGCATAAACCTCCTGAAAAAATATGATCCTAAGTCACTAATTCATTAGGATGATACCATATGGTATCATCTTGATAACTTGGGGGCATGGGACCATTCCAAATAACCTTGACTCCCAGGTCCTTAGGGCACCAGGATGATGCCATGTGGAATCATCCCAGGGATATAGAGGCTTGAAGCCAATTAAACTAATCTGAAATCCTAGGTCTTTGAGTCACTAGGATTATGTCATGTGGCATTATCCAAGGAATCTTAGGTTTAGAGGCTTTTTGGGTCTATCAATTATGATAGGGACACACCAGGAGATCTAGGAAGATACATAATACTGTTGAGACCTACAAAATCAAAGAATTGACTAAGGAAAAGAGGCACAATTGAAACATTAGCATTATTTTTATTATGAAATATAATTAAATTATAAAAATACATTTAAAAATTAACTAAAACCAAAGTGATATGTCATCAAACCCAAAATATAATTAATTAAATCTTAAACTCGATCTTGATTTTCCTATTTTCAATACGATAAATGACATTGTAAATGCTAAGCTTTGAATTTATTTTAAATGTCCAATAAGGCTAACAAAGTAACTTTATTGTATTAAATAAATGACTATTTAAATATAAGGTTCCAAAGGTCTAGCATATAGGTTTTCTAAGAGAATAAATCAAGCTAAGAGATTAACCAATTCACACCATCAAATAGGGAACATTTTCAAACTAATTTTTAGAGTTCAAATGGGTAGAGATAATGATAAAACTAGTTATAATGAAAAAAGAGGTTTTCCATGTGAGAATGGATAAGAATAGGGCATGTTATACCCAACACTTTAGATTCTCTAAATTCTCCTAGATATCTCATTCCTCAATTATACATAAATTACTAACTACTCCTACTCAAATTTACTTATGGCCCTTTGTATTTTACACCACTTTGTTTGTTCCATATATTTTATTGGCAAAACTCCCATTAAAGTCCCAAAATTACTTTCTCATTCTATTTATCTACATCATCCATATTTTGGGTTAGAATTTAGGTTCTTTATCTCAATTATTACTCATTCAAATCATTCTATTTCTCATCTTAATTATTCCCTAAGTGAATACTCCATGTTAGCTAAAAGTGTCACCATGGTCTTTTCCACAACCAACATTTTTAATAGTATAAGAAGTTACTAAAAAAACATTACCTATATTCCTTTGAAAACTAGGTCATAACTAGCTTCAAAAAAAAATATCCCTAGACATAAAATTTTATGATGTATCTATTAACTATATACTTTATTTAGTGGTAAATTACATGGGTCCAATTAGTGTCTATATTGTGTAATTTTTCTATTTTCTCTTATTTATAGATAAAATGTTCCATTTATCATGATTTAAATTAGTAGTATTATAGTATAAAAAACTATGCTACTAGAAAATCTATAAACTCACACCAGAATATCTCTTAAATTTTGTCATGGATATGTTAATAAATCATCACTTCTATATATCCTCCTATTCTTTTGGCTTCTTCTTCTGTAATTTTTTTTATCCTTTCATGTATCCAATTCTCAAGGTCTATTTGACTAGGTAACAATTTCAACATATTTTAGGTCTTAAAAGTGGAATCATTATTATAACTAGTCCCTGGAATCACCCATCAAGACATGTCAAATTTTTAGCCTCTAAAATGTTACTACAGGACCTAGATATTATATGGAAATTTATTAAATTTTATGGATAAAATAGTGTAGACTCATTTACCATTATAGTTTGTTTATTTATATCTATTTCAACTAATCAAATCATTCATAATTAAAACAAATGGTATATTCATTTTCAAAAAATATGTAAGAAATTTAAGGAATATTTAAACACATAGATTATATATTTAACACATATTACTTCTATTAAAACCATATATTGGTCACTATTGTATTATAGTTCTAAATATTCATTTACTAATATCACTTCAAGATCAATCTTGTTATTTAAGAAAGTAGAGTATTTATAATACTATAAAGGGACTATGACTCTCTACCTTTATGACATTTCATTTTTAGGATTGACGGAAACCTTTCCTCTTCTACAAGCTTTCCATATCCTAGATACAACCATATTTTATCCAAAATATACTTTGTCACCTATATACATTACAAAATTTTCTATACAACTTACGATTCACTTTCTATACCAATTAAAATGTATAATAGATACATGGAATCAGAAAATTATTTATAAAGCTTATCAATAATCATATTACATCCATTATGAATGAGAATTGCACTCTCCACACTATGGGTGTAAGAAGTTGGACTTTACAATTTTTCCCCTTGCCAAAATATTTCTCTTTTTTCATGGAAGGACCTTAAAACATGAGTATTCCCCTTTCCCAAAAATCCATGAAATGGATCCATGTATAAATAATTTGAAACATAGTTCCCTTGGCCAAATAGTATTTATTGAAGGCACACACCATACAAACAATCTAGGCCCATTTAGGAATCATAACATTACAATTTTAAATCACAAAAGTGATTCCAAAAATAAAAAACAAATGAGGATGTATTGACCATAATTATTCCCCAAAAGAGGATAAAAATATCATGGTTACCATAGGCTTATCCATGCAAATAAACAAGAAAAAAGGGTAAGATAAGTGCCCATACAACCTCTTGAAAACATACATTAAATAAGGAAATATAGATTTATTTTCAAATATATTTAATAACACTTTTAGGGGTGAATTTGACTGAATTTCATTATTTTCACCACTTGATTCTGCATAAAAAAAAAAAAAATCCTATTAATTCCTTGTTTCAAGCTATCTTCTTGCAAAACAAAGCTCTTATTTGCCTTCTCCAAGCTTCCTTCCTTATTCTCAAGCTCTAACTAGACTCTAAAAAATTAATAAAAATGAGAAAAATTAATTTCAAGAAAGGATTTTCCTTTTCATAAACAAAATGAGATAAAACTTAATATCTAATGGGAAGGTTACACTTGTCCCTTCCCATTCTATTTCAAAATTCTTCCCAAAGCAATAATTCCTCTTACAAACCCATGTGGGCAAGAAATTATTTCTCATGTTTATTAATGGTTTCTATTTCACATGCCATAAATGGTATTATGGGTTATCCTCATACTTATACAATACTAAAAAAATGTTTAAATCCATACCTTTGGTCAGAAAGGTCTTAAATACACCTATAAACACTTATACTTCACTTTTTAGCTTCTTAAAGACGTGTCTAATTTTCCATCCAATTTTTTAGATGGGAAATAGATAAAGTGGATTATTTATTAAATTTTATGATTAAATATAAATTTAAATTGAATCTTTATTTTGGAATCTAAGTATTGATAGTTTTGAAAGGCTACAAAACCCAACACTCTAAACTAGGTTATATGGTAACATTGTGACTAGATTATAAATTTAAAGGTGCCATGTAGGATACTAGTAAACCAATTCCATTGGTAAGTCTATCCTTGGTGTAATATTAGTTCCTTCACTTATCTTCATATAATTTTCACATCACTTCAACCCTAAAAATTTAATACCCTAGATGATTAAAGCAACCAAATGTAAATATCTCAAAAAGCATCAATAAATACATAACATACGCAATAATATTTTAAACCATAACATATCAATAACATCATGAGGTAATGTAAACATGATAATATCTAAATATTTTTATCCTCAAATCACATTCATAATAAGTATTAGTTATAATATAAATATAATACAATAAGCATCAAAATCAACAACTAAAATAATATATGACTAGTAGCTAGATAATACTCATGTAAGGAAACTAAAAACATCACATACATAAAGTCTAATGTCTCAGTAATGAAATAATAATAAATATCTCATACATCAAGTAATATAAATATTATGTCTTATTAATAAAATCATGAATAAGTCCAAAAAACTATAATTGTGAAAAATGGGCATTACATCCCCCTCCCCTTATGCAAAGTTCATCCTAGAAGCTAATGAATATATAAAGGATAGTTTAAATATTTTTTACAAAAATCTCAAGGAACCCTATTGACTCAACTCAGTGGTATCTCTAAAAAAATAATCTTAGATGTAAAGTAATATATCACAAAGCATAATAGGAAATATTCTAAAATATCTATGGTTAAATATAATCAACTCCACCCAATGGTGAGTCAAACTTCAAAGAATTATTTGAATATTATTGATTAATATTTTTCTCTTTGTTATGAGGACATGTGATTAATAACTATTAGCTCCATTTAATTGCAAATTAATGGTAATATCATATTTAATAATGTGCCATATTTAAGTATAAAGTAAGGATTTATTTTATTTTTATTTACTTTATCTTTGAGAATTAAGAGAATTTTAATTTCCTTATGTTCTAATTTTTACTATGTAAATAATAAAAAACATTATCCAAGCACATGAATCCCATAAAGTGAGAACTATGTGATCATTTAAAGTTTTAATAGCATCATAAATCATCAAATGAGAAAGAATTATGGTTTAAAATCAATGGAATCACATAAGGAGGAAATTATGAATTTAATTTATCATTATTTTCAAACCCATTCACTTTGGTACAATATGATGACTTGGTGTTTTTATATCACCTTTTTGCAAGCCCTATTTCCATAATCCATTTGGATAAATTTGGATGTAGTCCCAATTATGAAACCCTAATCAAGGAACCTATTAGGATATTTTATATGTTAGTACTGATGGCCAAAACTGAGTACCCCATTCCATTATAAGGAATTTGGACACTCATCTCAAATCCCAACCCAAATAAAAAAACATTTGGTGGAATTTGGAAATTTGTCTCAATTTCCTAACCCAATAATATAATCCACAACAAGGTGTATCTAATAACACAACACAACTCATCTATATCACTCTCAAATTTAGGAGTAAACATGTGTTATAATCAACATAACATAAGGATAAGAATCACATCATCCGTATATCCTTTAAATACTAAAAAATACTACACAATGTCTCCTAACTTGCTCATAAGCTACTCAACATGTCGTAATATGTTATCATATGCTAGTGCTAATAAGATACTTCTTAATTAAAACATACTCCTAAAAGTAAAAAGGTATCATAAAATGGTTCACCAAAACAACACACTTTATCAATTTGCAAATTTACCAATCCAATCAATGAATAAATTCAAATCATCTAGGTATCCTATCACAATATAGAAATAACAACAAATGAAAAGGGTAAACAACCAAATATAATCCAAATAATAATGAATTTGAAAATGGATAAAAAACCTAATTTCAAAAGTGAATAAAATCAATAAAATTTATATCTCCATAATTTGATAAAGGTTCTAACTAATATATGGCCAAACAACCTCATAATCCATATTAAGGAAAACTTTACACAAGTCATGCATGATTTTTGTTATGACTCATGCATTCAAAACACTGAATACACATAACATGAGTGACCCCTAGTGATTTTTATTTTAATGACAAATTCCTAACAATCACCAAATATTCTTAATTTATGGTGATCAATAATGTTCTAGGATATATTATTCTTTAAATTCATAAACTTTGTTGGCAGCATTAAAAATTGAAGCTTTAAATATCCAATAAATAACTACATGAAGGTAAATGTTCTCCCTAAGAACACACACTCATATAACAAGTTCCCACTAAAAAATGGTTTTTCAAAAGGCATCCCAAGATTTCAAGGCTCAAGTGTTGTATCTGATATGATACCTAATAATTTGGCCCTTCCCATAGAACTAGGTCCAATATAAAATCACACTCACATGAGACAAAGTTCCAATAATCATGGATTTTCAACACATGCACTCTTATTTAAGATATAAAAATTGTTGTCATTATTATCATAATCCATGCAAGGTGTGGTATGGTTTTTAAAATGAGGTAGTACAAGCCCTAAAATCAATATGTATGCCTAAGAAGGTAACACATAACATAATATTTTTCATGCATTTACAAAACACATACCATCTAAAGGAATAAATGGTTAATTAAAAATAGAAATGGATTACCTCAAATTGTTGATGAGCATAATAGTTTTAATTTCACAAATTAAAATAAAGTGTATTCTCTAAGAAACAAACATACATGATATAAACTTTATAGAATACTTCTATAAAGATAAAATTTAAGTGAAAAGGAGGGTACACCCCTTTGGGATTTAAGGCTCATTATATATTTGAAATAAACCACCCTATCATAAACTTCATCAAAAATAAAAATAAATGCACTCAATTGGATGTCACCACCATGGAACAATGCTTATCTAGAATGAGATGAGTGTGAAACTTACTACAGTCAAGGAACTCATTCTATCTTAGACACATAAATCACATTAATATGTTCTAAAATTAGGAAAGTATGATAAAACCTAATAATAAATGAGGAAAAATAAGTCCCTATTTAGGATCCTTATCAACAAGGTCAACTACAAAGCATAAAAAGTCAACACAAGGTATTTTTTATAAATTTACTCTAAGAAAAAGGTCATAACCTCAATGGTGTTGATGACCACAATGTTTGGATATCAACATACAAATATGATTCATATTCCTTGGGTAGTGATAAAAAATGAAATAAAGGCAATAATACCATTATAACATGGTCATGACATAATTAAGTTTATATTCATGTCTAATTGATTACAAAATGCCATACAAGGCCAACATGTTCTTATCCAACCATTGGTGATGTCCAAATCTAATGTTTATCACTCTCTCATGTGGATAATAGAAAGGAATATATCACTACTATAAAAGAGCCTAAGATAACTCACTACAAGGTTAGGTGGAAAAAATATGATCCACAAGAGGCTTCCTACCAATTCCATCCATGTCGAGTCATCAATCCATCACATAAGGTGACTACAATGTCAATAACCACTCATATATACATGGATAGGTTTCAAGTAAAAACCCATGCATAGCACAATAAGGCTCTTTGTCCATTTAGAAAAATAATCATGCCAATAAGGTATTTATAAACTTGAAGGGTCCTATCAAATCAAGACTTTTGGCTTAATATGGGATAAATCTTACACTATATCCAGGTCTAATCATAATTCAAACATTAAAAACTAAGGCAAATTTTATGTTCTCAATAAAAAAAGAATCCTAATATGTTAAAAAATTCATCACTTAGAATGATAAAAATTTGATCAACCCTCTATCATAATTCACATGACTGGAAAGGTAATGTTTACTTTAAATGGATGGTCACTAAACATAGAAAGGACCATCTTGACCTAAGTCAACATGACAATCTAAGGTCTAGTTATGACTAATGCTATTGGTTTTAAGAACCAAGGTCAATCCATCCTAAGGATTATCTCATAAATCCTCAAAGGTATGATGTGTATGCCTAAGTTGATAGGGAATTCACATTATCCTAGCACACAAAAGTTTATTCATGAGCTAATGTCAACTTTTCCCTAATGTCTCTATGACTTGATAAATTCTAGTTGGAACCTTTTCTTGAAGCCTTTAACAAACCTTACCTATTATCCTACGTGGACGAATTTACAAAAAGTCTCATCAAGGGTATCTCACATGTAGAGACCAAATCAAGAATATAAGCTCAAGTATTGAGCCTATATTATAAGGTTAATAACAAATATTTCATGTAGAGGGATAAAATATTCAAATATCTTGGGTGAGACTCTTCAAATTTGTAAATATCATGTAGTGGTCCCCAATTATCTATTACTTGACCCAAATAGTCTATGGTATTATTATATCTTAAATTTTCACCCTTGAGAGGATGATTCATTCTCTCTCAATTTTAGCTATGAAATGGTATTGGTCTTAGGTTATGGGTGACCTCTATGTGGACCAAACCTATAGATTTTGGGCTAGCTCCTAGGTACAATACCTATACTAAAAACTATACTACTTGATTGACTTGGAAAGGAGAAAGATGAAATATAAAATTAATAAAGAAATTTGGAGGTGATGCACTAAACATAAGTTCCTCAACTTGTTAAAAATTAACTATGAAATACTAAGTTACAATCTAATTATACCATTCTAAAATAGTCCTTATCACACTAGTGATTTAATATGAAGGCTATGAAGGTTTAAAGACCTTATGATGATCAACCAATAGGTACTTGTAGAAACCCAATTCCATCCACAACTAGATTTTGACCAGACTTTAGACTAATTTCTACCAAACATTCCAAATTAATCCTAGGAATCACTGAACATCCCAATTTCATTTGTGCATCAATCATCAATGCTCATAATCATGTTGAGGTATCCCTATTTGGGGTATTATACCATACACAATAATAAACACTCATGGATTCATCCTCAATCACCTTATAACCTAATAAATAATAGTTTATATTATGGACCCAGTAAGTGGGGCACTTGAGCAAATTCTTAAAAGAGATAAAATGATAATCAAAATAAATCAAATAATTAAACCAAATTACATGTTTAGCTAAATCATCCATTTGTAATTAATGAATATATAAAAATGGAAATTCCAAAATTCAAAATATCAAACCTTTTCATCATTGCCTTTATGATTTTTCAAGCTATTCCAAAATATCTAATTTGAGATCCATGCCTAGTAATTAAAAATCATAATTACATGAGAACTTTTAACTCAATTAGAGTTAGCCTCAACTCACCTAGGGTTAGCTTGAACTCATTCCATGTTTAAACTCAAACTTAATTCACCTTAGGTGAGATTTAACTTTAGATTCTATAAATACAAGGCCATATCTATTGATCAACAAAATTTGATAGTGTAGTGTTATCATGCATGATCTCCCTCGTAAGCTTCATTAGTGTAATGTTACCATGATAAATTCATTATCCAATCAACCAAGACAATATGCCAAGGAGAGAAGGATCAAATTAAGCTTCATTTATAAATACTTATTGATGCAAAAGATTGAGAAAACCACTTCACCAAGCCATTTGTATCTATAAAAAAGGTAAAAGAATGATTTTTGTTGTGTTTTAGTTATGTTTTCACTTGTATGCTTGTTACTTATACTCCCCCTAGTGTCCAAGTTAGAGGTGTCAAGTGTTTAGTGTGTGATTTTGATTTTCTTTTATTTGTATAACACTATATTAACCTCCCCTCTATGTATTCCTTGTTCAAATGATGGCACACTCAATGGGACATGCACCTTACAAATCTCTTCACATGGTATTTCAAGATATCCTCCTAACAATATTCATGTCAAAATATAAAATTATTGATAAAAAAAAAGTGGAAATTTAAGGATCATAGATGTTATATAGGAAATCATAATTTTATCTATATAATAACATTTTTTTATGTGTAATTAGGGCATTACAATAATATTGTAACTTCGTAGTCATGATTTTTCTTTATAATAGTGATTTTGGCTTAATTGTTGTAATTTTTCCCTTAACTATCATGGTTTTTTACTAACCATTTGATGTTATAGGAATATTAATGATATTTCATGATTTTTAATGATATTACATGATAAGTAGTGACATTGCATGATAATTTTTGATATTTCATGATAAGTCACAATTTTGTCTTAACTGTCATTATATTTCACTAACATTCATGGTTTTACACTAACTAATTTGTGTTATAGGGTAAGATGTGGTTTTTCCTTAAGAGTGGTGATATTGTCTTAACTTCTATGATATTACTTTAGGAGTTGTAATTTTGTGATAACACTCTATTTTATAGATAGTTATGATTTTATGCTAATTAGTTGTGGTATTTAATGAAAATTTAAAATATTACATTATGTTTATATGGTTTTGCACTGTGTGCAAATTTTTTGAAACCTGAGAGCTAATTTCCAAAAGTCATTTGCCCAGTTACATTTTTATTATAAGCATAAGGACCCCCTAACATCTTTTTCAGGATACAAAGACCAAGAAAAGACTTTTTTAAACACTCTAAGTTTCAAAAATCACATTTAAGTTCAATGTTTTAAAATCTTTTTACTTGATTTATTTTTCATTTTGTTTAAAATTTTCAACACAATGCCAAGGGGGTAAACTTTATGACATATTTAATTTGGTGCTAAAAAAATAAACTCACACTTTAGTTAAATACTCATAAGAGTTTTTATTTATATGTTTGTTGTTTAGTTTTTGTTTAGAAAAATAAGTGTCACGTGTATGCTCTTCCCCCATCCCCTTTAGGGAACTTGGGTGATAAAAAATGATCATTTATTTTATTTCTCACTTTTGTCCAAAAGTGTGGAAGGAAATTTTCTAAATCCCTCCCCAAAATCTGAGAGATTTGGGTGACCCCCAAAATGACCTTAAAGTCCTTCCACTTTCTTTATTTCATGCATTTTGGCTTGTGGGTGGGATTTCATCACCTCCCCAAAATTTCTCTAGGAAAGTGTTGACCCAATGATTCATCTCTTGACATCACTTTGACCCCACTCCATAGTAGGGGTATACAAATTGAGGTCAACTTACTGGAATGCTTGTTTGAGTGGTTATAAAAGCTTCATTACTAAGGGACTACCTCAGAATGCATGTTTAACTTGGAAATCACACTACATTTAGAAATTGATGGATGTAGTGGTTGTGAAAAGGATAAGACCTTTTCAAAATAATATAGTTAATGTGGATATAAATGACATGTTTTCCCTAGTGTTAACCACACATATGGGACCATTTAGAATGAATGAAAATTATTAGTTCAGACAAACCCACTTGCCTTAGATATACTATAAATATAGGGAAAGTAGCCAAAAATTCCATGTCATCGTATAAACTACTAAGAGAAGAGGGGGTCTAAAAACCCTAATTTTCATACACATTTTACTTTTTGGATTAGCAACTTAAATTCCTCTCAAGAGAAAGTATCTAAATGGAATTTCATAGTACAAATCCACCTTGGTAGTTTTTAGGATTTAGGATGTTACATTAAGGTGTTTTTTTTCTTTTTTCCTTTATAATTACATTATATTGAGTCAATTTTTTTTTTATTATACCACATCTAAAATGATTCATGTTTTCACATTAATCCTTTTTTTTTGAGGTTTTATGCCATTCATTTGACACCACACTTTGCCTTAGTCATTTACTAAACTTTTGTGTGTGTATGTCACATGTTTTAAAGGGGCATTATTACAATTCCCATTTCATTCCAGGTCTTATGCCTTAGAGTTTTTAAGATAAACCTTTTTTTCATACATTTAGATCATGATAACATCATTATTTTGCTTGCATTTTTTCAAAAACTTATTGTCTTGTATTAAAATTACAAATAAAAACATGTGTGCCTTTTGGGTTTATACATAGTAGCATTATGCCATTAGTCTTGTTTAGTTTGTTTTATATTGAGGATATAACATTCTAGATTGAGTTTTAAAGTGGTATTGATAAATTTAGATTTAAACATTGATTGGTTCATGTCTATGCCTCACATAATTTTGGCTTAGGCTTTTAACTTTCACTTTGGGTTATGAAACTTGGACTAATTCCTTGTTTGATTTAAAGACTATTTTTGTGCCAAGATTTTAGGAAGTGGTCTATCTTCTATGTCTAAAGTCCTATGTATTTTTCCAAATGATCAAGTGTATGTTTAAGTCTAAATGCCTAGTTTAAATCAAAGTGTTTAAAATTTGTTAGATTAACTATCTTGCCTTTTAGACCTTGTATGTTTCAAGTCCATCTTTTTTGCCTTATTCCTAAAAGACCTAGTGAGTTTCATTTTTTTTTATACCTAGTATGTTTCAAGTCTATCTTTTGTGCCTTATTTCTAAAAGACATAGCAATTCTTTTTTTTTTTAGACCTAGTTTTTTTTCAAGTCTATATTTTGTACCATGTTCCTAAAAGACCTAACAAGTTCCCTTTTGTGTTATTTAAAGTCTAGATTTTGTTCCTTGTTTCCAAAATACCTATCAAATACATGTTTGTCTTATACCTAGTGTGTTTCAAATCCTAGATCTTGTGCCATGTTTCCAAGAGTCATGACATCTTGCCTCTTTATTTTAGTTATAGTTTGTTTTGAGCCTAGATTTTTGCCTTGTTTTAGATTAGAGGTAAAAGTAGGTTTTGAAGGGGCCCCGAAACCCTTTAACAAAGAGCAAAAGAAAGAGCAAACTAAGTCCACAGGCAATGCCTTAAAACACTACATAGAGGTAGTAAAAACAGAAATAGAATGGTCCTGAAACCATTGAGATACAGCCGAACAAGACCCAAAAAACAAAAGTCTGAAAGAACAACTAACTGAAAACTAGCAAAATTAAAACCAGAGATCAGTACCAGTTTCATAACCGAAAAAAAGACCGGATTATTCATCCAGTTCTAGGATCAACTTCATGGCTTCTTTTTCATTCAAAGCAATTTCCCGGGTGGCAGCCTCTAGCAAGTCTCCTTTTTGAGTGTCTTTCATTCTGGAACTTTGCCTAGTCCTCTTGCAGGGGCCCTCTATTACTTTCATCTCCTCATTGGCACGTTTCCCAATATTGATAGCAGCTACACAAAAGTTGGATGTTACTTCATCCATTTTCTTTCTATTATCCTTTATAAGCTCCCAGAGGTTGTTTTCATAAACTTTAAGCTTCACAGGGATCTGGCTTAACTGATTCTCCATGTCATTTACTTTGTTCCAAGCAGCTTTCATTGATTCTTCCAATGTTTCCGCTTTATTCTTTAGATCAATGATCTCCCTACACAGCCAGGCATCTAATTGGGAAGAACACTCAGCTTTACTATTAACCCAAATCAAAGGGGTGTGTTTTTCTTCATTTTATTTCTTCCCTTTCCAATCCTCAGCCTTTTCGTTTGGGCTATTTCTAGCTTCTTCAAAGAAGTCTTCTTGGCTCTTTAATTCCCGCTCATTGAATCCTTCTTCAATTTCCATCTCCATGTTTTGAATATTTTCCTGGACTGGGATTTCCTTTTCATTCTTTGACATTGGGTCCTCACCAGAATCTTCCTGGACAGTGTCATCCTCCTCGTCTTTTTGGTCTTCCTCCTTCTCTTATATTTTGGTAACAGAGTCCTCCTCAGTATTGACTTTATCTTTTTCCATATCCGCAGGTCCTTCTTCATCATTACTAGTGTTGGTTTCCCAGCTCTCTGTTCCATCTTCTTCCACCCATTTTTCCTCCACGGGTTCTCCAATTCTCTCCTGACCCCTATCTCCTACTGCATTATGTGTATTGGGATTAGGGGTCTTAATTTTTCCTCTTCTACTTTCATTTTCATCCTTTTTATTCCCTTTCAACTTGTTTTTACCTTGTTTGGGGTTCTTTACCAATGCCCTATTCTTGCAAAAGCCTTCAATGAGCAGAATAAGGCCTTCATGAAGAATAGGGTGCAAGTATTTCTTCTTATGAGCATAAAGGCTCTGAATCAGGGAGTAGCGAAGGTAGAAAGGAAAAGATATTCTTACCTTATGCCTAAAGTGGTTGAGGAAGATGAAGTGGAACTTATGCACTCGTTTACTTCTACCATCCAGGATGAAATATTCCCTGATACAGCTTAGGACGTCCCTCCAAATCCCTTTTATCTGGTCCAACTCATAAAAATCCCCATTTTTTACTATTTTCTACTCCTCCTCATCCATTTTGGGGAATTTGTAGAATGCTTCGTTTGATATGCTGGTTTGCTTTGAAAATTTGATTCCTTCCATAGACAACCCTATAACCTCGGCAAGAAAATCCTCAGTTAGATTGACAGTAACGCCATGCAGGGTGACCCTGTCGTCAGACCAGTTTTTAAAGAAGGCCATTGTGATGTGTGGCTTAGAATCGTGAAACCTTTCCATGTAATTCGTGACATTTCCTTTCTACAAGATTCTCCATACTTGGTGTTTCTCTCTCCATTTTGCACAACTCTTGGGTTCCTGTTTATGGGGTTCACCCTTTCTTTCACGTGCCATGCTCATTTTCTTAGAATCCTATTTGCTATTGATGTTACCCTGGTTCCTATTGCTGTCAAATTGATTAGGATGTCGAAATTGTTTATGGCATTTCAGGGTCCGCTTCTCCCTCTTGAGGGCTTTGCTTTTTGATAATTGGGTTTCTTTCCCCGTGCTGCCACTCCTCCTACTCATTAAGATTTTGATACGATCCAATCCTTCCTTCATTCGCATGTGTGGCATCCAGAAGAATGATCACCTTGAAGTCCACGTTCCTTTCTAAGGTTTCATCCCACCTCACTTTATGTCCCTCCCAGACGGCACAATTTGCAAGCCAATCTGCGACACCGTTGGCTTCACGGTAGGTATGGGTGATTTTTATTTCTTTGAATTTCTTCATAAGAATTTTCATCTCCTTAACCTTGTCCTCTATGGTCCAAGACACTGAATTCTTGTTATTAAGGATATTAATAACATTCAATGAATTTTTCCTTGTTACTAAAGACCTAACAACCTTTTTCATTTTTATACCTACATTAAAATTGTTTGAAACACTTATTTTTTAACTTTAGCATTCAATTTTATCCATCCACTTGATCCTTTATGCTTAAAGACATTTGATGTTATGCATTTTTATGTTAGACCATTTTAGACCAAGTTTATCATTACCTATTTTTAGAAAAGAAACTCCATACCTAGACCAAGTTAGACCAATTTTATGTCATTTGTCTTCTAGACCTTATTTTTAAGAGTTTGTATAACACTAGACATTCTTTGTGGAATGTCAGTCATTAATTTTGAATGTCTCATTACACTCATAGTAGATCCATGTATAATATATGTTATGATAACATGGTCACAAATGATTAATTTATTCAAGACCCCTATGGTGATGATGTGGTTTGTGAGATGGATACTTATCCTCCTTACACTGATCAATCTAGGGAACAAAGTTAAGATTTATTATCCCATTATTTGGTTAATAGACCTCCCTATTTAGAGCAAGACCAAGAGTAAACCATAAATTATCTTGCTTGATTACCCTCATATGTAGAATAAATTCAAAAATAACTATATTATATTACTATGACATCAACATATGATCATTATTTTTTTATTGTCACTTACTTGAAAATTTATCTAATTTAGTTAGAGTGCCTCTAAACATGCCTTATATCCAAACCATTAAACATGAATCTAATAGACATCCTAAAGTGCTCATGCCAATATCATACCAAGACCTAAATATGATTGTAAAAGGAAAAGGTCTAATGGAGGACCACTTTATACAAATGCAACAATCATATCAAACTTATTTGAATCTGCTATGAAATTTTAATGCCATGGCCATGTCAAACACACCACTAATAAATATATCTACTTAAAAAATAATATTTTTTGAGTTGAGAGGTCAAGATAATTTGGGTATAGACCCATGTACATAAATTACTTTAGTTGGTGACATGTACAATATCCCATATATTGAAGAGGTGACTATGTATTCTATATATAATAGTGTGCCAAACATGATGGATAACATGAAAGTGTCTTCTAATCAAGGCCAAAGTGATTTAAATACACCAAAAAATAATATAACATAACAAGTTTCTTTAGTTAATACCATGAGTGGTTCACATCAATAGGGGTAGGAACTCCTATATCTCAAGCACAAAAAGCTACTTCTAATCCTAAACTAGTTGATTCATCAAGCACATAGTCATAAGGATTAAGTAATCAAGTGATGACTAGTGATTTGTCTCAAGAAGTGATGACTACTTCCTCACCTTAATAGGTGGAAAATAACATTACACAATAAAATGCGCAATCTAATCTATCACTGTAGTAGAGGTAGAAAACTATGTCACCTCAATAGGGGGTAACAAATGTTCTAATTCAAAAGGTAATGGAAAACATACCTCAATATTCATATACCAATATACCATTATAATCAAAAACATTATCTAATAAACAAAATATTTCTATTGGTCAAAGATAAATTCCAAACATCTAACAAGCATCTACTTCAAAATAGGTGTTTGCATAACAAAGAGGTACTATTATCCAATAATTACCAATCAGGCAACAATTGACTTTTGCTCAGCATATGCCATATAACTAAATATAGGGATTTGGTTTTAAATAAGTTCCCATTATTTATTTAGGTTTGACTATTCGATAACAAGTCCCTACTCAACATTAGTAACCACAATACTTTACTCAAAGACATATCCTTCCATCGTAGCCCTAATTACCTCAAAGTCAAGACTATATATGAAATCCAAACTAGAATATATCATAACAATGCATATAATTTCAAAAAAATTATCCCAATCCATTGATGCATATTATTGGTTGGTTCACCCATCAAACCAACATTCCAAAATAAACCATCCCTCCATTATAACCAAGTCAAGGTAATTTGACCTCTTAGCCTCCACCTTAGATAAATATGTCATCTAACTTATTGGTACAAGAAATTCAACAAATGAAAGATATGATTGCCACCATTCAATTAAGAAAATAGACCAAGAAGTTTAATTTAGATGATGTGTGTTCATATCCATTCAACATAGAGTATCTGTAGATACCTTTTCCTATAGGTTATGAACCACATAAATTTAATTAATACAAGGGTAAAAGAGGCCCTAAGGCCCATTTAAAAAAAATTATTTGTTGCTTGTTATCCAATGGTTTACATTGACATTTAACTACTCCTCTTGTTTCCCTAAATTCTAGTAGGATAAGCTTTGGAGTGGTTCGTCAAATTGCCAAAGAATTCTATATTTGATTTTGATGACTTCTCAAAAAAAATTATGTAGAATTTATCCTATAATCTTGGGCATGATATTTCATTAATATATTATAATTAATCTAAATATAAAGCTGGTGAAAGATTTTCAAGATATCTACAAAGATGGAGAGCCTTTGCTACTCACTTCACCCATAGTTGACAAGACAAACAATTGGATGTTGTGTTTACTAAAAATTTACATAATGAGATATCCTATCATTTGATCTTTAATGTGCACATAAATTCAAAGAGATCATTGATAAAGGTTTGATAATTAAATAGGCACTTCTTAAGAAATGGATTATTAAGTTAACCTCATCAAACCAAAATTAGAACCAAAACTAAAGAATATGCCCAAGTACAAACCATAACAAAGTCCAAGTGCAAGCATCTGTACTGGCCTAGGCCAATAATTATGAGAAATCAAAGCAATACAATAATAGTTATAATTTTTTTGGAAATAGATTAACTAAGTCACATCATGTCTAAATAGTGCAAACACTATCTGATCAAACCACACTACAAATGTATCTTACTCCTCATCAACATCTTATTCAACAAGAAAAACATTCACAACAACCTAAACTAGATCCAAAAATTCAGCCACCACCACCTTTGAAAACCCCTCCTCCATAAAGGAAACCCATTCCTTAAGTCTTAAGTGGCATTGGTGAACTTATAAAATCCATGTTTCTCAAGCTAGTTATAGATAACATAATTAGTGGCCAATTGTGAATCATTGTCTTAAGGGTTTTTTATATCTATATGGGTATGTAGAGAGTGAGTTATGTGAATATCATTGTGATCATGGACATAATATATGTCATTGTGTGCATATAAAACACCTCATTGAAAATATGTTAGAAAATGGGGAGATTACATTGGACAATAGAGCATCTATGTCCAATAAAAACCTAGTTATCTACCAAAACCCTTTTCCACAACATAACAATAATAATCAACAAAAATAAAAATGAAGGAAAGAATAATAATAACAAAAATATGAATAACCACCATGATAATATTAGTAATATCAGTAGCATCAATAATAATGTCAATCGAATGGGAGGAACCAAGGCTAGAATGATTCTAACAACCAACAAACTTACCACACAATTGCACATGGCTACAACAAAATTTTAGTCATATTTTAGGATGTTATATTTAAACCATCACCATTAATCTTAGACCAAGTTCTAATAGACCAAGACTATTTATAAGCAATTCTAATCAACCCACCTATACCAGTAATCCTTCCTTGACCTAGGACTACAACTAAGTACAACATCAATTAAAGATTACTATTTTAAGGCCTTTTACTGATAAATCATCACTACCCCATGACCACAACCAAGTGCACCACAAATTGAGACTTATCCTATCTGACCCATCTCCATCATATTCAAGTTAAAATCATCTTGTATCCAATCTTGATTATGTAATCATAACTTGACAGACTAATATTACCATCCCAATCCCATAATCTCCTACCAAAAAACCAATTCAACCCACTGTGATGGCTAGGAACAAGCCATATACCAATATTAAAGAAAATACATATGACATTGTGGAACAACTTTAGAAGATGCTTGCATAAATATCCATTCTAGACTTTTTGCACATTTCTTGTATCCAAAAGAACATCCTCATAGAGCTCTTAGGCCCTTCTCAAGTTCCAAATAACATAACTAAAGACAAATTCCAAGCTTTGGTTAGACATCTCTCCCTATGCCAATAATTGACCTTTGACCAAAGTGACATGTCATCCCTTGGCCCTCTCCACAATAATCCCCTATACATTCAAGTTGTCATTTCATGGCACAAAGTCAAACATGTCATGATATACAATGGATAAGGGCTAAAAAATGTGTCTCTAAAGATCATCAAGCATCTTGGATATATAACAATTGATCTACAACTAGAAACAATTACTATCAAATCCTATGACAATGAATAATGGGAATCACAAGTCACCATAATCTTGCTAGTTATCATTGGGACCTTTACCCATGATATAATTTTACATGTGTTAAACCTTGACCTATCTTATAATTTTCTCTTGGTTAGACCTTTGATACATTAAATTCATGTAATCCCTTAGAGATTACTCTAGCGTATTAATTTCTTGCACTCAATCATAGAGGTCACCATCAATGGAGATTTTCACTCTTATAAACATTGAAAACATTTGGAAGCTAAGTATGCAATTTATAACTATCACTTTAACCTAGATTAAGTTCCCAAAAAGGAGAAAAACTAATAAAGACTTGTCAAATTATCATAGGATAATTATATAGACCCAGATAGCCTTGACTCATCTTCTCATATGCCTCGTCTTAAAATTTCTAATCATTTTACTATTTTGGCTAATGGCCTATGAGAGTATTTGAAACATGACACATTCCACATTGCCAAGCTTCCACAGAACCCCAAGTCCTATGGAAGACCTAAAGATAAACCACCTTTCATGGAATGGAAATGAAAAGGAAAAGGTAAAATTCATAGTCAAGCTCTTATTATTTTCACAGTGGCCACTAGCCAAGAAGAGGACACACTTGTCAATGATGAATCCTAGTTGTATAAAGACAAATTGACTGATTGATATAAAAATACAAAATATCCCATTCCAAACTAGATAATGGTGAATCAAGCCTATTAAGGAGGAGTCCTCAGGCCAAATCAACATGGAACTTTGGAGCTAATTTCTATAACTCAGTATAACAGAACCTATGGTCTCAAATTTAAACAACCTAAGGCTAGCCCCATGTATCTTATTCCTATTCCAATACTAACATATAGTTACAATGATGATAGAAATGAAGTAGAGTCTAATCATAACATTTATGAAAACCTTTCCAATACTAATCTATTTGACCCACATACCATTTGTACCATTACCCCAGTAAATTGGCATAACCTACTTCCTCTATATCACCCTCAACTTATAGCTTGTTACCAAAAATAGTACATAGTGACTATAGATGAGTTTGAGAATTATTAGGCCTTTTGCAATTTTCTAGAGCTATGATACAATGTTCTAATGGAAGACCAAAAATAAGGGTTATCTATCAAACTAGATCTTGTAGCCTATTTTGGATAATGTGAGAACACCTTTAGCCAAAAAAAAAATTAAATGTTGAGGTCCCAAGGTGATAACCTATTTGAGGTGTTTTTGGACTAGGGAAAAATTAAATAGAAAGGCCATTCTTTTAGTGAAAACCTATTTCAAGCACCATTTGATTGGGGTGTTCACCTTTCATCGAATGAAGCTTAGGAGACCACCAATTATGAACTTTATTTTAGGTCCAAGTTTAATTTAGTAGAATAATATGCCTTTCACTAAATTTCCAAAAAAATTACTTCAATATTTGTAACATGGACATCCTTACCATTAGGAGATTCCAATTCATATTGTTTAGGTGAGCTTGAAGAACTAGTCCAAATAGAGGCCTTTGTAGTTGTAAGCCAATTCAAATCATTACCAACCATTTTGGAAGATGTCTTGAATCTCTTATAAGAAGATAATGTAGAAGTCAACATCAAGACTTTATATGAGCCAAAATGGATCAAATTAGGTGCATCCCTCACTCAGGAGGAGCATGAAATATTTCTATCCCTTTTGAGGGAATTTGTTGACATTTTTACTTGGGCCTATTAAAACATTATAGGTTTAGACCCTATTTTAGTTGTGGATGGCCTTGTTATACATCTTTGATGCCAAACCTATCAAGCCAAAACTACACAAGATGCATCCTCACATTATTATACTAGTAAATAAAGAGTTGGAAAGTGCTTAACAAAAAGACCTCTTATTCTTCATATGACCTCAATAAGTGTTTAGAATGAATTTTATTATATAATTTAGTAAGGATCACTCCATCTTATTTTTTATTTATCTTATTTATTGATTGTTGGATCATAAAAAGTAGAGGAAACCCTATGAATCATTATGGATGTCAATAAACAATTATATCTTTACTTTTGAAGTTAAAAATTTCACACTTGGTGAAATAAAGAGAAGATTTGAAAGGATCAATTTTTCATAGTCATCCATCTCCACTTTCCTCACTCTTGGATGAGTGTAATTAATTGGGTCTCTAATAATTTACTTATTTAATTTTATATCATTTTATATATCTATCTCAATTTAAAGTTGATTGGGTTTATTTTATAAGTTACCATCTTCTCAAAATGTCCCTAAAAGATCTTAAGCTCTCAAAATTTTCAAAAATGTGTTTGACAGATTCAATATCCTCTATAGCCACTAATGTGTTTGTTGACGCCATGGATTTGCACCTAGGGCAGGAGGCCGAGCTCCTGCCTTCCACACATCAAAATGGAAACTCCCCTCTTGCCTTTGGGACTGGCAAAGTTGGAGGGGAGAGTCTCTAGATAAGGGATAGCTCCCTCTGATGTATCCCTTAGGGCCTAGTTTCTCCTACTTTTACAAACAAATGTAAAAAAGGGGGGTTGAAAAGAGAGAGAGAGATGTTGAAATAGAACCTAAACCTAAAAAAATGAAAAGGTGATACACCAAAAAAGTTTGATCCACTCAAGCCCAAAACATACACTTTTCACCAAGAAGAAACATCCATACACTTCATCTAAAGTGGGAAGGTATTCTGCAACAATCAGCTAGGGGTCTATGGAAGTACAGGGAGGAAGGAACTAACAAAGGTGTTCTGGGACACACTTTGATAGCCTATTCATAGGCACCTATATTCCTTCTGTAGACACTTCTAGCAAACCTGTAGAAAGGAGACTTCATAATGCACTAGACATGCTGGGGTCATTCTATGAAAATCATCAAAGACAATGGCTTAACACAAAATAAAACATAGACATATGCATGAGTGTAAATCCAAATGGAGGTAAAAAAGCTAAGTCTTGATTGAAGGTAAAATCTGGCAGAGCTCTGCCTTACAAGCTTGAGAGATTTTTGGGCAGAGTTTTTCCTCAAGGAAAAAGGATTGGATCCTTCTCAAATGAGAATTTTTACAATATATAGAAAGAGGAAGATAACTTGGCACTTCCTGGGAAAGATTTTGGCACTCTTTTTTGCAATCTAGCCATGTGCATTATGAACCTTGGGAAGAGGAAACTGTCTAATTGTCAGCTCTTGATTTGACTTTTGCATTCCATCTTAATGTAAAAAACATGGTTGTGCCTCTTTTCTACAACTATATTGCTTTTTGTCCCCTCATAAATGCCAGATGGAGAAAATAGGTCACGCTACTCATCTGGCAATAACTCACCTCTTGCTTTGTCTCTTTCTGCGCCTTGTCTTCTTCCTATTTTGTCTCCTACTTTTTTAGCCCTCAAGGCTGATCTTTTAGTAGATCACTACATTCCTTGAGCTCTTTCCATGGATGGTGCTTAGGCAGTTCAAAATAAACAGCTACTTCACTACCTTAAAATTGATGTCCATGCACCCGTCATCACTTTAAAACAACGGCTAATTCGTCTCCTTGAAATTGATAGTTTTTGGGACGTCACCGTCTTTGGTAAAGTTCATCAGGTATTTTTTGTGGCTTTTCTACTTTGGGCTTTTTCTTGTAGACAAAAGTCCACAAAAATTGGCTATTTTGAACTGATGGGGTCTTTCGCTTTGAACTGGCAGCCTTTCTATGAATTTCTTTGGACTTTTTGTCTAAAGGAATTCCTTCGGACAAAAAGTCTGAAGAAATTTTGACTTAAACAAAATTCTAAAAAATTTACCCCTTTGGCTACCTTTGAAAAGATCCTTACCCTCCACAAGGGCTCTTTGACTTAGAAACTACCCTCCACAAGGGCACTTGCCCTTTAGCTTTAGGACGCCTCGTTGAACCAACTCATTGAACCATTCGCTTGAACCACTTGTTAAACCAATTCAATGGTTCAACACTGCACACCGAGCCAAGTGGTTAAACCAAACATTAAACTAAATGATTGAACAAATGCATTGAACCAATGCGTTGAACCAATGCATTAAACCAGTCCATTAAATTGGTTCAACGGTTTAACACTGCGCATCGAGCCAAGTGGTTGAACCAAATGTTGAACCTGAAGTTGCTTGAACTTGCTGATGAACCTTGTAATGGATTTTTTATTGAACTTTGCCAATGAACTAAGTGCTAAACTAGTCGATTGAACCAAGGCCGAAGCATTGAACCAACTGAATTAAACCAAGGTTGATTGAACTAAGTGATTGAACTAGGTAATTGAACCAGGCATTGGACCAAGGCATTAACTAGTTCAATGGTTCAATGATGCCAACCTTCTTCATGATTTTCTTTAGACAAGAGCCTGAAGAAGCCTTGTAAAACCCAACACTCTTTGAGTTGATCCTTCATGCACCAAAGGACTAAGCTATTGAGTCCATAGAAATCCAAAACCTACAGAGTTGATAGATTTAGACCTGCAGAGTCCATAGTTTTAGACCTGTAAAGTCCGTAGATATCCTGTAAAGTCTATACAAAATGGATAGATTCATGCAAAATAAAAAATGAAATGGCCTAGAATAGTAGGGACCAAAAGGGGACCAATTTTTGGCCTATTGGGTGAAAAATGGTCAATAAATTGGTGACTCCCAGGGGAAGCATGCTTGATATGCTTAGAGACCAGTTGCCTTGTAGTTTATTGGGCACAGAGTTAGAATGTAGCTTTGAAGAAAGGTTAGCAATAGCCCCAAAGATCTAAGAATCAAACATGAAGCTTTTTACCCCACACACAAAGGAAAACACACACAAGGCTAAAAACATGACCTGTGCAAATTGCACTTAGGGAAAGTAGGGAAAGAAACTAAAAATAACTACTATATACAACTAACCAGGTACATCTGCTTCCCTCCTAGATCAAAAGGAAAAATTCTTAAGTCTCCTTCTTGGTAAGGAAACTTATAGTGCCAGACAAGAGGAGTTGGTGACCCGCTCCTCTTGCCTGCCACCTAGGTTGGCTTGTATCTGAGTGGAGATTCAAACATGCTTGCAATGTATACATACTCTGCTTGTTCTTGGAATCTTGCCTCCTATTGGTTTTCATGCTGGTGTATCTCATCAAGAAATCAATTGTTGTTGGCTCATCACCATAATCCCCTTTAGATGCATCATTTATTGGCTTGTTGTCTTCTGCCTCATGCTCGGGTTCCATGGTATGACCATCCTCCTGGATGATTTCAAAAAAGGTATCTTCAGATTCACCAACCTCTTAAAGGGGTAAATCTAAAAGCTTTCAGCCCCTTTGCATACTTATTTGAGTCCTAACGCTACCTTCTCCACTCTTATCATCTCATAGCCTCCTTGAAGAACAGTGCAGCCTGCCCCAATGACTTTAAATGAATCATTCAAAACATGAACAAGAGATTTTCCATGCTCCTCCATGACATTAATGGTGATCTCCTCCTCATCCGTACTCATGAAGTCTCCCTGGTCGATCATAAACTGAGCATAATTTATATTAGGTAAGGCTTGATAGCTTTCTTGGAGGTGTGTGGATGGAGTGTATTCAGACATGGAATCTGCTATTTGGTCTGAAATGTCCATCACATGTTCATTGAGGAGACTACTCTGGACTCCAATTCTACAATCCACCTATCCATATCTTCCTAGAAAATCCTTTCCTAGAAGTCACAATCATCAACAAGAGCAGGAATATCCCCATCTTCTTCAAGGTTTTGAGCAAAACCTTTCTCTTCCTCCTCCTTTTTGCCCCAAGATTCCACTATTTGCTTCAACTCATGATCTTGGGATTGGAATCTTGCTCCTGTGAATAGGCAACAACTTTATCCTCTTCAAGGTCCTGGGTTGGTTCATGATGTTCCTTCTTCCAGCTCATAATTTTTAGATCATGTTGAAAGACTTGAGGAGGTTGGGGAAGATTTGGGAGGGTTTACTCATGTACAGGAAGAGCTATCTAAAAAGAGGCATGCTAAAAAGCTAGGTACATGAGATTGAGGGTAGGATCAATTAATGCATCGAATGAGTCAGAATGAGCAAGTGCCATCTGATAGAAAGGATTTGGCACACAAGAGGGAGTTTTCTCTAAAATAAGAGGGGGCAAACCTTAGGCCAATATTTCTTGATTTTCATCCCTCCACTTTACCAACACTTCATCAATATTGAAATTAGCTTGTGGATTGGTGGAAGGGGTGTCTTTTGGTGTCGGCTCCTCTATAAAGTCTAAAAACTCCATCTCTCTTTCTCTAAGTAGTCTCATCTTCTTTTTTAATTCCTCAATCTACTTTGCTAGATCATCCTCATTTTGTACCTCTTGGAGCTCATGGGAATCATCATAGAGATGGGGAGTGCATGAAGATTGCCATGAAATGCAAGGAGATTCCTGAGGAAGGGTGGGGGGAATTAAAAAGGACTAAACTCATTTTGTACCTCACACTCTTGGATAATGTCTTTCTCCTCCTTGCTATTCCATGACTCAACCACTTTATTCTAGCTCAAGTTATTCAAATTGGGCATCTCCTTTGGGGGTGATGGGACCACAATGTGAGAGGGTAATCAAGATTTATATTCCACTTCCCTCACTGCTAGAATGGACTGTTGCATCTAAAGGTTTGCCAATTCAATCTGTCTATCAAGATTAGCCTTAAACATAAGATTTGTTGTTTTGGAACTCTCCTCAACATGATTGGGGAAAGGACTTTGACAAGCTTGACTTGGCTCATAAGTAGGGGCTGTATATGACTGATATGATACTTGGTTCAGTGAGTATGTAGGTTGATAGACTTGGTAAGGCTACCTCTCATGAATACTCAGCTTCTCTTCCAAAGATGCAATCAAACCACTCACATCCATCATCTCACTCATAAGCCTATGCCAATTGGCTCTTTCAATAGGAGCCCATTCATTCTTAACCTAATCTAGTGCATTCCTCACTTGATGGACGATGTGATCAATAATTTCTTGGCCACATCCCCTTATGGTGTCAAGATCTATTACATATTTTTTGTATCCCAGTAGTGCTCATTTGAAAGTGGAAATGGGCTGATTGGCAAAGAGACTAGGTTGAGTGGGAGAAGTGACATATTGAGAAGACTAGGCATAAGGATGATATAGCTTATGATAGGGCTGGGACCAATCATATTGGACTTGATAAGGATCAACATAAGGCTAGTGATGATCATATCCATGATGGCCAAGGAAAATAGGGTCCATGGCTCTGAACAATGGGATTATACATACCATAATATTGTTTCTTGATGGTACGGTACCAGAACTACTTAACTAATTGATTTAACTTAGAGTCGCCATTAGTGTTGATGTAAAAGCCTTTAAAGGCTGGTTGGTTAAAGAACACACCAAAAATTCTTCAACTTTATGGACACAACTTATCCTAGTTAGTCCCACTGGGCATGCCAAAACTATTGACACCATGGGTTTGCACCTGGGGCAGGAGGCCGAGCTCCTGCCTATCCACTCACAATAATAGAAACTCCCCTCTCGCCTATGAGACTTGCAAAGCTAGAGGGGAGAGTCTCTAGATAAGGGCTAGCCCCCTTTGATGTATCTTTTAGGGCCTAGTTTCTCGTACTACTACAAACAAATGTAAAAAGGGGGGGTTGAAAAGAGAGAGAGAGATGTTGAAACAAAACCTAAACCTAAAAAAAAATGAAAAGGTGATACACCAAAAAAGTTTGATCCACTCAGGCCTGAAACATACACTTTTCACCAAGAAGAAATGCCCATACACTTCATCTGAAGTGGGAATCTCTTCTACAATAGTCAGCTAGGGGTTTGTGGAAGTACAAGGAGGAAGGAACTAGCAAAGGTGTTATGGGACACACTTTGATAGCCTATTCACAAGCACCTATATTCCTTCTATAGACATTTCTGGCAGACCTACAAAAAACAGACTTCATAATGCACTAGACATGCTGGATTCATTCTGTGAAAAGCATCAAATACAATGGCTTAACACAAATGAAAACATAGAAATATGCATGAGTGCAAATCCAGATGGAGGTAAAAAAGCTAAGTCTTGATTGAAGGTAAAATCTGGCAAAGCTCTGCCTTACAAGCCTGAGAGATTTTTGGGCAGAGTTTTGCCTCAAGGCTAAAGGAGTGGATACTTCTGAAATGAGAATTTATACAATATATAAAAAGAGGAAGAGAACTTGGCACTTCCTGGGAAAGATTTTGGCACTCTTTTTTGCAATCTGGGCATGTGTATTCTGAACCTTGGGAAGAGGAAATTGTTTGATTGTCGTCTCCTACTTTGACTTTGGCATTCCATCTTAATGTAAAAAACATGGCTGCACCTCTTTTCTACAACCATACTACTCTTTGTCCCCTCATAAATGCCATTTGGAGAAAATAGGTCACACCACTCATTTGGCAATAACTCACCTCTTGCTTTGTCTCTTTCTACACCTTGTCTTCTTCCTATTTTATCTCCTACTTTTTTAGCCCTCACGGGTGATCTTCTGGTGGGTCGCTACATTCCTTGAGCTCTTTCCATGGTTGGCACTCAGGAAGTTCAAAACAAATGACTACTTCACTACCTTAAAATTGATGTCTATGCACCCATCATCACTTTAAAAATAATAGCTAATTCATCTCCTTGAAATTGATGGTTTTTGGGACGTCACCATCCTTGGCAAAGTTTGTTGGGTCTTTTCTATGGCTTTTTTGCTTCAGGCTTTTTTCATGGACAAAAGTCCATGAAAATTGGCCATTTTGAACTGATGGGGTATTTCACTTTGAACTGGCTGCCTTTTTATGAATTTCTTTAGACTTTTTGTCTGAAGGAATTCCTTCAAACAAAAAGTCTAAAGAAATTCATAAAAAGGCAGCCAGTTCAAAGTGAAATACCCCATCAGTTCAAAATGGCCAATTTTCATGGACTTTTGTCCATGAAAAAAGCCTGAAGCAAAAAAGCCATAGTTCTATGGCTTTTTTGCTTCAGGCTTTTTTCATGGACAAAAGTCCATGAAAATTGGCCATTTTGAACTGATGGGGTATTTCACTTTGAACTGGCTGCCTTTTTATGAATTTCTTTAGACTTTTTGTCTGAAGGAATTCCTTCAAACAAAAAGTCTAAAGAAATTCTGACTTAAACAAAATTTTGAAAAATTTACCCCTTCGACTGCCTTTGAAAAGCTCCTTGCCCTCCATAAGGGATCTTTCACTTAGAAAATACCCTCCACAAGGGCACTTTACCTTCAACTTTAGGATGCCTCATTGAACCAACCCATTGAACCATTCACTTGAACCACTCATTGAACCAGTTCAACGGTTCAAAACTACGCGCCAAGCCAAGTGGTTGAACCAAATGTTGAACTGAATGATTGAACCAATGCATTGAACTAGTCTATTGAACTGATTCAATGGTTCAACACTATGCACTGAGCCAAGTGGTTGAACCAAATGTTGAACTTGAAGCTGCTTGAACTTGCTGATGAACCTTATAGTGGATTTTTTGTTGAACTTTACCGATGAACTAAGTGCTGAACTAGCCGATTGAACCAAGGCTGAAGCATTGAACCAACTGAATTGAACCAAGGCTGATTGAACCAAGCAATTGAACCAGGTGATTGAACTAGGCATTGAACTAGTTCAATGGTTCAACAATGCCAACCTTCTTCATGATTTTCTTTAGACAAGAGCTTGAAGAAGCCTTGTAAAACCCAGCACTCTCTGAGCTGATCCTTCATGGACCAAAGGACTAAGCTGTTGAGTATGTAGAAATTCAAAACCTATAGATTCTATAGTTTTGGACTTGTAGAGTCCATAGATATCTTGCAGAGTCTATAGAAATGGACAGATTCTTGCAAAATCAAAAATGAAATGGCCTAGAACAATAGGGACAAAAGGGGACCAATTTTTGGCATGTTGGGCGAAAAATGGTCAACAGTATTTATAAGGAAAGTTTAATATTCATTTATAATTTCATCTATAATTTTTTTTTTCACATGGTAAAGGGGAAGAAATTAAGGAGGATGCAATTTTGGGTCAAACTATCCCTAGGCTTCTATGAGCTTATAAAACCCCAAAGGGTAAAAAATGTATTTTCTTGAGAACTAGGTAGTATATTAAAAAATACAACATTTCAAGTCTCAAAACTAATTCCATACAACCCCAGGCCTCACATACACTTGAACCACTTGTACAAAAAAATACACATCTAAGAAAGAGTTTTATTTTGAATAAAAAATGATGTGACAAAACTTTATAAAATCATAGAGTGAAATTGGAATAATAATAATAATAAATTATTATTTAATATATAAATTTAATGTATTGTAAACAATGCCTCTTAATACATAGTATAGTGGCCAAGATGGGAGGTAGTGGTCAAATAGGTTGACTACCCTATTATCAAGGGAAACAATGGGAGAATTTAAGATGTGGATTAAAATCCATGGGCCCCCCTTATCTATAAAAAATGTTACAAATAGTGAATAGTAAAATTTCTCACATGGGTCATTAAATGGAGATTGAGGTCACTATGGTCTCTTCATTTTCAACACTATTTTTGAACCCTTTGGGGCTTAAAATCTTAGCTGCTCAATCACATGGAAGACCATCAAATTATATGCTTAATTCCATACATCAAGGGTGATGACCTATAAGGAAATGTCTTGTATAAAATTGAAGTTTTTTAGATAAGGGTAAAGGTGTGTTTTTTGGTAGGGGTCCATACCCTTTTACAAGAGGGTCAAAACCTAGATAAGCATAAAAACTACTCTCAGATAGCTTAAATAGCAAAACCAACAGATCTACTACAAAAAAAGCCAAAAAGAAGTGAAAGTAGCTCAAAAAATAGAACACCTTAGTAGTTGTGAAACCTATTGAGGGTGTTTGTTTTATCTCCTTAATGTTTTTATACATGTTCTAGAGCATGTTAGTCATTGTATTATCAGTGACCTTACTAGTATGTTTATTAATGTTGCCTCTACCTTCTTTATCTAAAAAAGTAGAATTATCACTAATAATAATAGCCTAGGTACCAATGATCTCAACCATACCAATAGTGATATTATCCAAATCAATTAGCTTACTATAAAGCATATTAAATTTATCACTCAAATTATGAATCTAAATCTGATAAATTTTAATATTGTCCTCATTGTAATCTATCTACTTCATCTCCTTTTTATAGTTGTGATTTAGAATATTTATCTCTTTTCTCACATCATTGACCAAGATTTTGAGATTGTCCATCTCCTTATGGAAAAAATTATGGTTGGCTTGATCTGAAGGGGTACTTAATGAAAGAATAATTTTGACCACATTATCCTTGTCACAATCAATATTGTTCCCCTATTTTTAGTAACTGTGAAGAACCCTTATATTGGGGTCATTGTTTAGAAATTTAGAAATTCCCCTAATCATTTTATGTTTAGAGGAAGGAACAAGGGGTTATTAGGTGGAGGGGTTAAGGAAGGATTGCTTATCATGGCCAAGTTTAAGAAGTGTAGATGAAGTAGTAAAATAATGGTTTGGTGAGAATGAGTGGCTAACCTCCCTAATTGCATTTTATGAATATACGTTTTAAGAGAAGTTAGAAGAAAAAATGATAGACTCACCAGAATATGGTGCTTAAATTGGTTCAAAAAGACCAAGTCTAATATTTTGATAACATGGTACCACCCATCTAGAGTCAAGAATTCCATAATGATTCTTACAATCTCATAAAATGTATTAGGTAGAGAGGTTCTAAGGAAACCTCCATGGTATAGAGTTAGTTATTGATCCCCCACTATGAATGTGTCTAGTTTGTGTTGTTTATTGCATCTATTGCCTTGGAACTTATAACCTGTAGTACTAAGCCCTATGATAAAAGAGATTAGACCATAAATTATGGAAACATTATTATCTATGGTATTGACTCTTCTATCTTTCCAATTTTGGGCAAAGTTTTGGGAAATGTGAGTCATACCCTCTAACCCTGTAGAGAAAATTTATAAACCCACCAAACTACAGATGCTCCCATAACACTATCAGTATTTGAAGAATTTTTTAAGGTAGCCTCTATTATAAGATGTTCCCCTCCCATTATAATATAAAATGTAACCATAACTAGGAGAGGATATTTTTTTATAAAACTGAGGATGCAAGAGATAGAAGTGAAAAGAAATTTGAAATGATATTTCCAATCGAAGAGAGAGATACTCATGATCTTTGTAATGATTAAACTCCACATCCCAATGTTATATGAATCAAAAATCAAATAAGTGTCCTTATTATAATAATTAATACATTCTTATCTCATTATGAATTTGGATGATAAAGTGCTCAGGTATGATTTATGAATCGGTCCATCTAAGGAGTTGGTTACTTTGAACACCAACATTAGCTAAGAGATCAACTAGTTGGTTACCCTATCTATAGACATGTGAATATTTAGTCTCAATGAGATAATTAAATAAAATAAGGCCTTCATCAATAAAATGTTTAATGGTCTAACTAGGAGTGGAGGATTTATTGAGACACCTGATGATATTTAAAGATCTCCTTCAATTTGGAGCTTGTCAATACCCAAATCCTTAGCAAAGTGTAGACCCCAAAGAGAAAAAAGAGATTCAACACAATGATTTGATTGGATTCCCATGATTCCAACATAGGAAAAAATTAAACCACCTTTTATATCTCTGAAGATTCATCCCCCTCCAACATTTCCTAGTTTACATATTGAAGCTCCATCAAGGTTAAGTTTTATCTAACCTGAAGGAAGACTTTACATTTCACAATTTTCCTATAGTTAATATTATCCACAGTAGAAGATTATAAAACTAAAGAAATGTTCTATTTAGGTTGTTGGTCTTCCTTAATGCTATAAATGGAAAGATTTTCCATAATCCTAGAGAAAAGGTTGATACTAGCCTAGTTAGTATTGTTGTCAGTTTCTTTAAATTTTTTGTTATTCCTCTCATGCCAAATGGTCCATTTAGTATGGGGAAATTAAAAATTCCAAATCATTTTCACTCTTTTTTTTCTTGAAAGGAGATTTAAATTTCCTTAATATCCTATGAAATTACCCTATATATATCTATAAATTACCCTATCACTCTTTTGTAATTTTCCTAAGAATCAAAACTCTTTTCATGATTAGCACCAATAAATATTATAATGTAAATTTGGGTAAAGGAAAAGTTATAAGCTCAATATAAGACTCAATTATCAAAATTATATACAAAAAAGGGATTTAACTAACACCCAAACCAAAACCACCTAATTCTAAGTAAACACACACACACACACACACACACACACACACACACACACACACACACACACACACATACACACACACACACACACACACACACACACACACACACACACACACACACACACACACACACACACACACACACACACACACACACACACACACACACACACACACACACACACACACACACACACACACACACACACACACACACACACACACACACACACACACACACACACTTACTTTATAAGGGATACATAGAATCTAAAATATATGTATAACACATAACAAGACTCCAAATCTACCCATTCGGAATAAAAATTTCCACATTCCACACTATAGGATGGAATAAGGAGAACTCTAAGATGTCTCCCCTTTTTATACCCTTCTCCCTTGCCATGGGAGGACATTAGAAAATAATTTTTACCATTTCATAGAAATAATGAAATTTATCCATGTATGATGAATTTGGAACATATTTTCCTTCTATATACCTACCTATTGAGGTCACACACTAGACAAACAAGCTTGGCCGATTTGGGTAACATAACACTACAATTTTATATCACAAAAGTGGATATTAAAATTAAAAGAAGAGAGAGAAGAGAATGATCATATCCAAGACCAAAAATGTGATAAAAATTACTTGGTATCTATAGGATCAACCATGGAAATCATGTTAATAAGTGTTTCCATTGATGTCAAGGTAAAGGTTGATATCATGGATGTCAAGGTGCATCTGGTAAAGATGCATGGTTAGTGGTTTATGAGATATGAACCATGTGACAAGATAGAATTTGAAGGTAACATAATGAATCTATGATAATATAGAATTTTAAGGAAACTTAATGATTATTTTGAAGTTTATATCAACATTCAAGATAAGGTAAACATGTTTGAGTACCAATCTTTGTGTATAAGATGTCTTGAGAAGCCTAGTCATAATAGGTATGGTCATATCATGAGCATGTGCATGATGAGCATGAAGAGGTTTATGAATAAGTATGAATTTGGTTGAGAAACATATAAGGAATGTGATAAAGGTGTATAATAATCAGAGAGTGTTTCAATATTAGCCACCAAAGTTGTCAAGTATTTGAACCTAGCAAGAGACTTGAGAAGGCTTATGGATAGGATGCCTAGTATTGTACATGAAGGAGAATGGTGTCCTAGTGATATGGATACAAAAATCCATAAGAGGTTGTATATTATTTATTTAGTATTCATATGAGGCATTAGATCAATCAAGTGATTTTTAAAGTGAGCTTATAAGGGTAAAACATACAAACCTAACATGTAACTAGACTAATTCTATATCTTACCTAATATAATGAGATGTCATGAGGTATTTTCAAGTCACATTAAGAATTTTTGGAAGTTTTTAATCATGTTAATATGTTTTATTACATTTATATGAGGTATTGATAGCTTGGACAATGGATAGGAGGTTAGTTTCAAGGCATGATGTGACTTGTAAATCAAGGCCTAGAGAACAAAGAGAGAGATGGAGACTAGATGAGGTATTAGGATCAGATTCCATGGAATGTGTGGCTATGTGATAATTTAAAAATGTGAGTAAAGTTTATTTAATCATTTTCATGATGTTTTAGGTCATAATTTGAAGGTTAATGAAACAAAAAGCATTTCAAGGTCTCTTGAGTGCAACAAATGAAGGGTTCTTAATCTGAAAAGGAATTTAAAGTGTTAATTTGAATGTGTAACCTCTACATGATAAACTATTACATTCATGGTATATTTTGAAGGGTCATATCTCAAATTTACAAGAATTGGTTTTTTGAATGAGGGGCTAAGCTTTATGAATAATCATTAACACCAAAAATAGTGTTAACCCTCTATAAAACCCTAACAATGACCTGATGAGAAAAATCTTGTTGAAAACAAACTAGATTAGATTGGAATGGATATTTAAGTGATTTTATTTTATATTCAACTCTCCTAGGCACCTACATGTGTGATTGGTTTATCAAGTAAGTAGGTGGACCCTACAAGAAAGGCCTTATTTATTGTAGTAGTTAGAGTTGACCAAGTCAAAGTTTCCAAATAGATGGAGGTTAAATATTTATAATTTTAATGTTTTTTAATAAATAGTTTCTATTCCTCAAGTGATCTAAACTATTAATACAAGTTGACCTATCACTAAAAGGCCTAATGGTGTAACAATGAGAAAACTAGGTAGAAGTGAGAAGGTGATTAGGGATGTGTTATCATGGATTAAGGATGAATAAAATTAAATGGATAATTTTTTAAATACATTTAATACATGTTAATTTTGGATATATGCTTTCTAGGTCAGTGGATATGATGTAAATGTTGTTCATAAGTTGACTAGTCTAGTGTAGATGAGATAGTAAAGGTGTAAGGTTATGCGATGGGTTTGAAAGACAAATATTTATGTCTAAAAATGTTATATTTATATATAATAATGGTATAATTATATAATAATATCATACAAATGTATCAATAGTATCTATAAATCATCATACATGTGTTTTAAGTTAAAATCACCATGACTGGTCTTCAAGGCAAACTAGTAGTTCTTGGCAAACAAGTAGCAGTGATGAGTTTGAGACTCTATGATATGAGTTTATGAAAAAAATACAAATTATTTTGTTATTTTGAACTTAAATGAATTATTATTATTTTTTATAAGTTTGTAAGTTATTTTAAGAGTTTAGGACATTGAAGTCAAAACGGCTTGTCTGACTGAGTAAGGTTTGTGATAAAGAAGGTCAATAGATTGGTTTGAAATACCAATAGTTTTAATTAGTGATTATGATATTTTTTATGTAATTTTATCTAATTATGTTTTAATATCACATTAATTCATTGTAATATTTTAAGTGTGTTCCTACAAGTGTCAAAAGTTTAAGGTTCCATGACTATGCTTTGAGACTAGTTGGCAGTTCTGAGTGAACTACTTGTAGAGAAGGGGTTGACTCTTTTTTGACCTAATTTGTGAAGTAAAAAACATATTTTTATGATACTAAAGTCATGTATATTTTTTATATGTGTCTTTTATGTTTTTTCTTAGGTTGTTCAAAATAATTTTTTTGAGTTTGCATAGGCCTAATATGAACAGTACTAATGGTGTGATACAATTAGTGGTTTGAGATAAAAGGAGTTATGAAGATAAGATTACATTAGTATGGGTATATTTAGGTTTAATATGATACTTTACTATCATATTAATTATTTTAATGTGATCCAATGCCTAATGGGATTAGGTCTCCATGAGACCTAAAAGAGAGATAAAGCTTAATTAAAGTAGGTAAAACCTAAAAGGAATAAAAAAAATTGATACATTTATATGATATGTAATAATATATATTATATGTTTGACCTAAGAGGATAATAATGTTTGGCTAGCTAAGAAGGATATGAACAAGTGACTTGTATAAATAATAGGCAGTTTTAGGCCTATTTGTGTGAGAAGAGTGTAAGAAAATAAGATAACACATTGGTGAGAATAATAAAGGTATTACATAACATTAAAATAGAATATAATATCAATGATTAATCTTTTATATAGGTTATACATATGAGGATCAAGGTCATATGACCTAAGCATGTCAAGAAGAAGGCTTGTTGAGGCTAGAGAACAGTTTTGAGAGGGATATAAGTGTGTGAAGAGCTGAGGAAGGATATCATAATATATTGTATGATAAATAATTTATTTTTAATGTGATAAATTTTTATATGTGGTTGAGTTGGTACTGAGTTATCTAGTGGGTTGGTGTCTCCTTGTAAGTGGGTACTTACTAAAGCGTAGCTAAGTTGGTACTTAGCTAGTTGGGGTTGGTGATCCATGTGAAGTTAGTATTTCACTAAAGTTGATATTTATTTTATAGGAATATATAAATTTTAATATGTAATTGGTTTTTCATCCATTTGAGGGTTTCCCACATATATGGTGTGTTGACCTGTGAAATCTTGTTTCATGCTTGTATAGTTGATTGCTTATACTTTATTTGATCTACATGCTTGACTAAATGATCATGAATGCTTAAGTAATAATTTAATGAGAGTTTTTAAATATTGATTCACCCACACCCATATTATTCATCTTGCTTCCAATATTTGGTATTAGAGCTTGGTCCTTGGAAGTAGGTCTAAAAACCTAAAGGAGATCTCAAAAGTAAAGATGGATGCTAAGCAAGCTCAAAGTGGTTTATCTACCATTAAAGATCCATTATTCACTAGATCAAATTATTCCTTTTATAATCTCAAGATGAATATATATATGATGTCTATAGTGCTCCTCTTGTTCCTCTAACTAAAGCAACAGGTAAGAAGGCTAGTGAAAATAACTCTAAGGTAATGAATGACATTCTTTGTGGCATATTAGAGGTAGATATTTTGAAGGTAATGCACTATTAATTATTTAAAGAGATATGGGATAAATTAAATATTATCTATGAAGGAGACACCAAGGTGAATATAGACAAGTTGAAGTCCCACTGTGGATAGTTTGAAAGCTTGAAGATGAAACTATTTCATCTTACCTAATAAGGGTTGATGAATTTATCAATGTCATTAGAGGATTAGGATAGTAAGTGAAAGAATATATTATTTTTAAAAAAGTGTTGAGATCACTAACTCCTAAATTTTACTATAAGGTGTTTGTAGTAGAAGAAATGTAAGATTGGATGAGCTAGAGATGGATGGGATTCATGGCATCTTGACTACCTATGAGATGATAAAAAATGAAGGAATACCTCCCAAGAAGGAAGAATATTTCAAAGTTGAGAAGAAATTAAAATCCAAGTTAAAGATGAAGAATGTTTATATGTTGATTATGATAAACTAATAACCATGCTTACAATAAAATTGAGGTTTGGTCAAGTAAAAACAAGGGCAAGTTTCCCTTAAAATGTTTCAACTATGGAAATATTGGTGACTTTGCATTCAAGTGTCCTAACAATAATAAGATTGAGCATGAATAACATGATGAACATCATGGAGATGACAAGATGGCCTATAATCCTAAAAAAAATAAGAAGTTCAAGAAGTATGAAGGTAAAAAAGGAAATTTTAAGAACAAGAGGAGATTCTATACTCAAGAAGATAACTCTTTTGATGTGAGTAACTCAAGTGAATCTAATAGTGATGATGGTAGTAATGAACCTAAACATGACAATAATGAAACATTTTTCATGGACATATATTTAAATAATGAGGGTTTCTCAAGTGGGAAAGGCCTTATAGCTGATGTAGAATCAAATGAAGAATAACATGAAGTGAACCTTGAATTAAAGTTGGTAAGTGACCTAGAGGAGTTGATGTTCCAAAGGAGAAAAATCACAAACTAAGATCATTAGTCAAGGACTATAAGGAGCATATTATCTTGTTTGAGGAAAGGTTGAGTAACACTTCCATGGAGTATGATGCGATCATTAATCAAGTTGAGGCATAAATGGAGGTAGTCAATGAAAATATAAAGGGTAAAGAGGAAGAATGCATCAAGTGTGAAATTGAAGTGGAATCCTTGAAATCTGAACTGATTCAATCATATAGAAAGGTAAGGACCTTTATGAAGTTTGAAAAGATCACTAAGGATTTAGATGATATATTGAGTATTCAAAAGTTTGTAAGTGATAAGACATGTGTTGGTTTCAAAGATGACCAAAAGTAGGTAGCTCAAGTCAAGGAGAAGACTATTGAAGATAAGAAGGTCAACATGAAAATACCTATCAAATAGGCTAATGCTATGATGTATGCTAACTCATTCAATGGTTATTATTTTATATGAAATCAATTTGGTCATGGAATAAGAGAGTGTATAAGACCCTCTAAGAATGAGTACTCATGGGACTATGGAAGGAGTCATAGTTAACATCAATCAAGAGGTGTGTTTAAGGTGGTTTGATATAGTTTTCATAAGGTAGGACACATTTCAAGAGTCTATTCTAACAAATTTATAAGTTCATCAAGTCAAAATAGGAATTTTTAATCCCCTAGAGTGCAATAAAGAAGATAAAAGAATGTATGGAAATTAAAGATAGTGAAGATGAGTCATGATTAGTTTACAAGCTCAAGCAGACTACTTATTATGTAGAACATGCTCTAGATGTGAAATAAACTTAGGAATGGCTATTTTTATCCCACATTGATGATCAAATGGTTGATGGAGAGATTAATCCTATAATGCCAATCAAGCCCAAAAGATTATTGAAGGACATTAAGTCTTGTGAGATCATAGATATCTAGGAATCTCCTGAATTGGTGTTGTTTTAGTGCCCTATGGAAAGGGGTGACTTCATTAGGCTTCATGAATACACTCATAAGTTATCAGAAGCATGGTGGATGCTTGGTTTGAGGGGGATTTATTTAGGATGTCTCAGCTTGATCTATGTTGAGAAGTGGTCCTATAATCTAAGTTCATTTGAATAAGGTATGCTTGGAGTAAGGGGAAGAATGTTACCTTAATGATTCATATTCTATGTATTAAGATCATGTAATAAGAAGGTATGGTTCCATATGGTATTCTATCAAATGGGGATAAAGACCAAGAAGGGAGATTGACTAGACTAGGGGAGATGAGAATGATAAATTTGAAGAATGAATTGCCATCAATTACAAAGGGGGAGTTTGTTAATAGGTGTTGTCATTGATTTCAAGTTCAAGGTATATATCATTACTATCAATGGAAAGGTTGATGTCATTGATGTCAATGTGCATTTGGTGAAGATGAATGGTGAGTGGTTTGTGAGATATAAACCATGTGACAAGAGGGAATTTGAAGGCAACCTAATGACTCTCTATTGAGAGATAATTTGAAGGAAACCTAATGATTTTTATGAAGTTGATATGAAGATTCAAGATAAGGTAAGCAAGTTTGAGTACCAATATTTGTGTACAAGATGTATTGAGAAGACTAATAATAATAGGTATAGTCATATTATGAGCATGTGCATGAGGAACATTAAGAGGTTTGTTCATAAGTATGGCTTTAGTTGAGAAACATATAATTCATGTGACCAAGGTGTAGAAGCATCAAAGAGTGTTTCAAGATCAGTTTCCAAAGTTGTCAAGTGTTTGAACCTAGTAATAGACTTGAGAAATCTTATGCATAGGATCCCTAGTCTTGTGCATGAAGGAGCATGGTGGCCTAGTGAGATGGATGAACAGAGGCATAAGAGGCTATATAATATTGATTGAGTATTTGTATGAGGAATTAGATCACTTAGATGAGTTTCAAAGTGAACCTATAGGGATAAGACCTATAGACCTAGCATGTAACTAGACTAGTTATAGACCCTGCCTAACCTAATGAGATGTCATGAGGTATTGTCAAGGCATACAAATAATTTATGATAGTGGTTGAGCATGGTAAGAGGTTATATAACATGTATATAAGGCATTAATAACTTATATAGTGGCTAGAAGGTCAATTTAAAGGCTTAATGTGACCTAAAAATCAAGGCCTAGAGAGTAAAGAGAGAGATGGTTACTAGATGAGGTATCAAGATTAACTTCTAATGCATATGTGACAAGGTGAGCATTAACAAAGGTGAGTCAAGTTTATTTAAGCATGTGCATGAAGTTTAAAGTCCAAATTTGAAGGTTATGGTAAGAAAGTGTTTAAATGTATTTCAAGTGAAAAAAATAAAGGGTTATCAACCCAATAATGAATTTCAAGTGTTCATGTTTGATATATGTTTTCAAGGTTAGTGTATATGATGAAAATTTTACTCATAAGTTGACCTATCTAGTGCAGATAAGATGGTGAAGGTGTAAGGTTATGAAATTGGTCTACAAGACCGATATTACTATTTGACCATGATATAATTCTATATAATAATTTTCTAATGATCTCATAATATCATCCACATTTATCATTAATATCTATAAATTGTTTTAAGTCAAAATCAACATGACTGGTCTTCAAGGCAAACTACCATTTCTTGGTAAGCAAGTATCAATAATGAGTTTGAGACTCCATGCCATGAGTTGATGAACCAAATGAACATTATGTTTTTTTTATAACTTAAATGACCTATTAATTATTATTATAATCTTGGAATTTAGTTCAATAGGTTAGAACATTGAATCCAAAATGGCTTGTTTGACTGAGTAGGGTCTGTGAGAGAGAAGGTCAACATATTGGTCTGTAAGACCAATAGTTTCCATTAATTATTATGAAATTTTTTATGGATATTTATTTGAATATGTTTTAATATAATTTTATTTCATTTTAATATCTTAAGTGTGTTCTTATAGGTTTCAAAAGTTTAAGGTTTCATGACTGTGTTTCTAGACTAGTTGGTAGTTTTGACTGAGCTACTTACAGAGAAGGGTTTGACTCCTTTTTGACCTAATTTGTGAAGTAAAAAATATATTTTTATGTAATTAAGGTCATGCATATTTTTTATATGTGAATTTTTTCCATGTTTTTTTGTTAAAATTATGTTTTTTTTAGTTATTCAAAATAGACTTTTTGAGTCTCTAGAGGCCTAACATTAACAATACTAACGGTGTGATCCATGTATTGGTTTGAGATAAAATTATTTATGAATATAATATGATATTATTAGGAGTATATTTAGGTGTAATATTATATTCTCCTACCATATTAAGTGTTTAAATCCTCTCCAAGAAGATCAAAGGGTAATGTGTGCTAAGTAGGCCTAATGGGATTAGGTCTCTATGAGATCTAGAGGAGAGATACAACCTAATTGAAGTAGGTCATACCTAAAGTTACTCAAAAAAAATTTATACATGTATATATATGTATTAATATCCATTATATGGCTTAAATAAGAGGATAATTATGTTTTTTTGACTAAGAAGGATATGAATAAGTGACTTATATAAATACTAGGTAGTTTTAGGCCTATTTGTGTGAGAAGAGTGTAAATAAATAAGATAACACATTGGTAATCATAATAATGTATTATAAACCATAATAATATAATATATGATCAATTATTAGGATTTTATAAGGTTTCACATATGAGGATCAAGGTCATATGACCTAATCAAGTCTAGAAGAGGGCTTAAGGCTAGAGACTAGTTTTGGGATGAATAGAAGTGTGTGAAGAGATGATGAAGGATATCATCATATATTATATGAGAATAAATTTATTAATAAGGTGATAAAATTTTTTATGTGTCTAATTTTGTGCTTATTAATCTAGGGGGTTGGTCCCTCCTTGTATGTGGATGCTTGCTAAAGCGTAGATGAGTTGGTGCTTAACTAGTTGGGGTTGGTATTATATGTGAAATTGGTGATTCAATAAAGTTGATGTGTGTTTTATAGTAACTTATTCCATTTTAATATATTATTATGTTTTCATCCCATTGATTTTTCCCACTTATATGGTGTGTTGACTTGTGTAATCTTATTTCATTCTTGTATAGTTGATTTGTTATATTTTGTTTGATCTACATGCTTGAATAAATGTTCGTGAATGTTTAATTAGGAATTTAAAGAAATATTTTAAATAATAATTCAACCCCCCTATCTTATTCATATTAACTCCAACATTTGGTATCATAGCTTTTTACTTTGAAGCAAGTCTAAAAACCTAAAGGATATCCTAGAAGCAAGGATGGCTAGTCAGCAAGATCAAGGTGGTTTCTCTACTAGTAAGTCTCCATTATTTAACAGATAAAATTATGCCTTTTAGAATGTTAGGATGAATATGTATTTGATTTATAAAGGTCATGATTTTTGGTAGTCAATTTTGGATGGCTATAGTGTTCCTTCTATTCCCCTAATTGATGTAGTAGGTAATAAGGCTAGTGAAAACAACCCCAAAGAAATGAATGCCATTCTTTGTGGCCTATCAGAGGTATAGATTGTAAATTTAATTCATTATGAATTAGATGAAGAGATATGTAAAAAATTTAATATTATCTATGAATTAGACACTGAGGTGAAGATAGCCAAGTTATAGACCCACCAAAGATAGTTTGAAAGATTTAAGATGAATGAAGATGAAACTATTGCATATTACCTATTGAGGGTTGATGAAGTTGTCAATGTCATTATAGGATCAAGATAAAAAGTGAAATAATCTACCATTTTTCAAAAAGTGTTGAGATCACTAACTCCTAAGTTTAACTCGAAGGTGTCTGTAGTAGAATAAATGCAAGATTTGGACAAACTATAGATGGATGAGCTTCATGGCATCTTGAATGCCTATGATATGAGAATAAATGAAGGAAGACCTCCTAATAAGGAATAATATTTAAAAGTTGATAATAAATTAGAATTCAAGATGGTCAAGGATGGGGAATATTTAGATGTTGATGATGATTAAAAAAATAGCCATATTTACAATAAAATTGAATTTTGGCTTAGGTAAGTACAAAGGTAAGCTACTCTTCAAATGTTTCAACTAAGGAAATATTGGTAACATTTTCCAAGAGTCCTAGCAAGGATAAGATTGATATTGAATAAAATTATGAACATCATGGAGGTAACAAGAAGGCCTACAATCTTGACAAAAACAAGGAGTTTAGGAAGTATGAAGGTGAAAAAGGAACTTTCAAGAATAATAAGAGTTTCTATACTAAAGAAAATAATTCTTCTGATGTGACTCAAGTGCATCTAATAGTGATGATGGAAAAATGAACCTAAACATGAAAATAATGAAACCTTGTTCATGGCCATATAATTAGATAATGCGGGTTGTTCATGTAGGAAAGGCCTTATGGTTGATGTAGAATCAGATGAAGAAGAAATTAAAATGAACTTTGAACTAGAGTTGGTCAGTGCCCTAGAGGAGTTAAATTTCTAAAGGATAAAGAATCACAAACTAATATAATTATCTAAGGAATATGAGGAGTAGATTGGATGGTTTGAGGAAAGGCTAAGTAACACCTCCAAGGAGTATGATAAGATCATTAATCAACTTGAGGCATAGATGGACGTAGTCAATGCAAATCTAAAGGATAAAGAGGAAGAATGCATCAGGTATGAAACTAAAGTGGAATCCTTGAAATTTGAATTGAATGAAGAATATATAAAGGTAAGGACCTTTGTGAAGTTTTAAAAGAGAATTGAGGCTTTAGATGATATCTTAAGTAGTCAAATGTTTGAAACTGATAAGATAGGTCTTAGTTTCAAAGTAGACCAAAAGTATGTAGCTCAAGTCAAGGAGAATACTATTGTAGACAAGAAATTTAACCTAAAAAGACTTATCAAACACCCTAATGGTATTAGGTATGATAACTCATTCAATGGTTACTATTTTGTATGTAGTTAGTTTGGTCATAGAGCAAGAGAGTGTAGAAGACCCTCTAAAAATGAGTACTCATGGGAGTATGGAAAGAGTCATAGTTCACATCAATCAAGAGGTATGCTTAAGGTGGTTTGATATATTTTTCATAAGCTATGACACATTAAAATATTTTATTCTAATATATTTATAAGGTCATAAAGTCAAAATAGGAAGTTTGAAGCCCCTAAAGTGCAAGAAAGAAGACATATGAATGTATGAAAACCAAAGATAGTGAAGATGAGTCATGATCAATCTAAAAGCTCAAGAAAACTACTTGATTTCATAAAACATGCTTCAGATGTGAAATAAAGTTTAGAATTCCTATTTTCAACCCACATTGATGATCAAATGGTTGATGAAGAGATCAATCTTATAGTGCCAATCAAGCCCAAAAGAATATTGAAGGATATTTAGTTTTGTGAGAGCATGGAGATTTCGGAATATCTTGAATTGGTGTTGTTTTATTTACATATGTAAAGGGGTGACTTAATTAGGCTTCATGAAGATGATATTTAGGTACTAAAATCATGGTGGATGCTTGGTTTGAGGGGGATATGTTATCTAAGCTTGATCTATGTTGAGAATTAGTCTTTTAATGTAATTTAATTTGAATAAGGTATGATTAGAGTAAGGAGGAAAATGTTACATTAATGATTCATATTATATGTATTGAGCTCATATATCAATAAATTATTGTTCCATATGGTAGTCTATGTAGAACCCTTTATCATTTATGTCAAAGGGGGAGAAAAACCAAAAAGGGAGATTGACCAGACTAAGGGAAATGAGAGTGATCAATTTGAAGAGTGATTTTCCATCAATGACAAAAGGGATTTTGTTGATAAGTATTGTAATTAATTTAAAGATCAAGGTATATATCATTAATGTAAAGGTTAAGGTTGATGTCATTGATGTCAAGGTGCATCTGGTAAAGATGCATGGTGAGTGGTTTGTGAGATATGAACCATGTGACAAGAGGTAATTTAAAGGAATTTTAATTAATATCTATTGAGAGATAGTTTTAAGGAAACTTAATGATTATTCTAAAATTGACATAAATACCCAAGATAAGGTAATCATGTTTGAGTACCAATCTTTGTGTATAAGATGTTTTTAGAAGCCTAGTCATAACAGGTATAGTCATATCATGAGCATGAAGAGATTTGTGAATAAGTATGACTTTGTTTTAGAAACATATAAGGCATGTGATAAAGGTGTAGAAGCATAAAATGGTGTTTTAATACTAGTTTCCAAATTTTTCAAGTGTTTAAACCTAGAAAGGGACTTGAGAAGCCTTATGCATATGATGCCTAGCCTTGTGCAATAAGGAGCATGGTGGTCTAGTGAGATGGATGAATAGAGTAATAAGATGTTGTATAGGATTTATTGAGTATTCATATCAAGATTTGGAACATTCAGGTGACTTTAAAATTAAACCTATAAGGCTAAGACCTATAGACCTAACATGTAACTAGACTAGTTCTAGACCCTGTTTAACCTAATGAGATATCACGAGGTATTTTCAAGGCATATAAAAAATGTATGATAGTGATTGAGAATGATAATAGCTTATATGACATGTATATGATGTATTAACATCTTGGATAGTGGATAGAAGGTCAATTTCAAGGCCTAATGTGACTTGAAAATAAGGCCTAGAGAGCAAAGAGAGAGATGGTGACCAAATGAGGTATCAAGATCAACTTCCAAGGCATGTGTGACTAGATGAACATTGAAAAAGGTTATTCAAGTTTATTTAAGCATGTGCATGAAGTTTAAAGTTATAATTTGAAGGTTAGAGAAAGAAAAAGTGTTTCAAGGTCTCTAAAGTGCATAGAATAAAAGGGTTTTCAACTTGAGAAGGACTTTCAAGTGTTCATGTTGGATAGATGTTTTGGAGGTTAGTAGATATGATGACAATGTTGATCATAACTTGACCTATCTAGTGTAAATGATATATTGAAGGTGTAAGGTTATGAGATTATTATAAAATATCAATATTTTTATTTGACCATGTTATATTTCTATATAATAATGATCTAATGATCTCATAATATAATCCAAATGTATAAATAATATCTTTAAATGGTCATATAGGTGTTATAATTCAAAATCACCATGACTGGTCTTCAAGGCAAACTGGTAGTTCTTTGCAAACAAGTAAAAATGATGAGTTTGAGACTCCATGACATGAGTTGATGATCCTGATGCATGTGATGTTTCTTTATACAAATTATATTACCTATTCACAATTTTCAAAATCTTGTAAGTCAGTGTAAGAGGTTGTAACATTGAATCCAAAATGGCTTGTCTGATTGAGTAAGGTCTGTGAGAGAGAAGGTTAACAAATTGGTCTGTAAGACCAATAGTTTCTATGAGTGATTATGATATTTGTGATGGAGGTTTCTTTATGGATGTTTTAAGATAATTTTAATGAAATTTAAAATCTTAATAGTTTTCTTGTAGGTGTCAAAAGTTCAAGGTTCCATGACTATGTTTTGAAACTTGTTGGTAGTTTTGAGTATGTTACTTATATAGAAGGGTTTGACCACTTTTTACATTGAGTTTTGAAGTAAAAAACATATGGTGATGATATTAATTTAATTTATCTTCTTAATATGTAAATTTTTTCCATGGTTGTTTTTTAAAATTATGGTTTTGATTTAGTTGTTCAAAATAGATTTTTTGAGTCTGTACAGGCCTAATATGAACAATACTAATGGTGTGCTCCAAGTAGTTATTTGAAATAAAAAGATATATGAAGATAATATTAGATTATTAATGGTCTATTTAGATTGTATATTATATTTTACTATAATTTTAAGTTTTTGAATATGCTCCAAGAAGATCAAAGGGTAACGTGTGCTGATTATACCTAATAGGATTGGGTCTCCATGAGACCTACATGAGAGATAAAGCCTAATTGAAGTAGGCCATAAATAAAGGGACTAAAATCATGTTTTATCAATGTATATAAGATTTCCTAAGATCCATTATGTGTTTTACCTAAGAGGATAAGTATGTTTGGCTGACTAGTAAGGATATGAACAAGTGACTTGTATAAATACAATCAATTTTAAGCCTATTTATGTGAGAAGAGTGTAAGAGAATAAGATAACACATTGGTGAGAATAATATGGTATTATATAAAATCATAATATCACATAGGATAAATTATTAATATTTTAGATAGGTTATGCATATTAGGATCAAGGTCATATGACCTAATCAAGTCAAGAAGAGGGCTAATTAAGGATAGAGACCAATTTTGAGAGGGATAGAATTGTGGGAAGAGCTAAGGAAAGAGATAATAATTTGTTATATGATAAAAAAAATAATTATTAATGTGATAAATTACTTTATGTGGATAATTTTTTGTTGATTCATATAGGGTATTGGTGCCTCCTTGCAAGTGGGGCTTGCTAAAACCTAGTTGAGTTGGTGCTTAACTAGTGAGGGTTGGTGTTCCATGTGAAGTTGGTGATTCACTAGATTTGATATTTGTTTTATATTAATTTTTTTAATTTTCATATATTATTGGGTTTTTATCCCCTTTATGGTTTCCCACATATATGGCATGTTGATTTGTTCAATCCTTTTTCATGCTTGTATCTTTGATTGCTTATACTTTATTTGATCTACATGTTTGAATTAATGTTTATTAATTGTTACGTAGGAATTGAAAGAAAGTTTTTAAATAATGTTTCAACCCCCCTATAATTCATCTTACTTCAAATAAATCAAAAAATAAAGGGTAAGTAAAGTGACCATATAGCCTCTTGATAACATAGGGTAATTCCTCTTACAAACCCATTTGGGAAAATAATCCTTGCCAATGCTCATAAAAATTTTCTATTACCCATGCCATAAATTTTCACATGGAATATAATAAAATTTATTAGACACTCCAATCATTCTTAAATATACTTAAAATCACCCATACTTCACTTTCTACCAACTTGAAAACATTGGTCTAATTTTACATTCAAGTTTTGGGTGGGAGAAAACTAAAATGGATTAATTATTACATTTAATATTTAAGATAAATTTAATTTTACACCTAAGGTATTTAAATAAGGTATGAATATGGATAAAATTTTCTAAAATAAAACACTCCAAATTAGGGTATTAAGTAACAATATAATTGGATTTTAAATTTAACGGTGTCATGTAGGAAACTACTAAACTAAATCTAACTATGAACCCATGATTTAGGTAGTCCAAGTTCCATTTCTTGGCCTCATATCACTTAAACATCACTTCACCCATCAAATTTCACTACCCTATATATTCAAAGCAATTGGATGTAAATATATAAAAGAACATCAATAAATACATAATGCATATGAAACAATATATCTAATCACAACATCTCAAAAAATTAAAGAAGTAATGCCAACATGTTAAAATCCAAATATTAGTATAATCAAAATACATGCTTACAAATTATTATTTATATTAGCAAGATAATGTAATAAGCTTCACAATGAACAAATAAAATCATCTATGACTAGTATTTGGATAATACTTATGTAAGAAAACTTATAACATCACATACATAAAATATAATATAAAAATAATAATATAAAAATAAGTATCTTTTTGATAAAATAATATTAAGATTATGTATCATTCAAACATAATCCAAATAGTGAAAAATTCCAAAAAATAATACTATGAAAATTGGGCCTCACAACTTAGCCCTTTATCTTTATGCATAACAATTTGTGTTATCATGTGTACTTATATTGTCTGACATTTTTTTTATCTTCTTGAAATTATTGAGATTATTTCAAATTGTTTATTTTATAGGTTTCATGGTGTATATCACACACCTACCCATTGTGTGTGATGCCATGATCCATATCATACACCTTTCCCATGTAGTCTTATTGAGTACACTTATCAGTGGTGATTCATAATATGTTCCTAATTTATATATAATATTGACATGATAATTATATTCCCTTGTATTTCATATTTTTTACACATTCTTTGATTACACATTATATACTATGATGGCATATTTTCCACATGTTTTCATGATTATACATTATTACATCTTTATACACAACATGATACAATTAACTCATTATTTTGAGATGATTAACTTGTAGGCTATGTCCCTCACCTCAAAATGGGGGAATATTAGTGGTAATTTCATAGATACTTGAGCATCCATGAGAATATAATATACTAATTACATATATTTCAAAGTGGTTTAGATATCATATTGAGACAACTCATGTCCTATGAAATGAGTACATATAGCTTGTATATTCCCATCTATATATAGGACAATATATAATTCATATGAAATCATTTTAGAGGACATGAGTTATATATTTACATATATTTTAGATATGAGACATACATAACATATAGATGCATGACATTCCATGGTATCAAATAGTGAGAAACCTTGATCTTTAAGTCCATATAAAACAACTAACTCTTGTTAAATGAGTAGTGAAATTTAGTTTATATGATTATCAATGGGATGGAATTATTCCATGAGCCCAAAATTTGGTTCCCATATTTCATCTTGGGGTTATAATATTAGTTACATGGGTTCATGCAGGTGAGGTTCTAAAATGATCAATGACTAATCAATATTAACTTCATTATTTTTCAATGAGGGTTGGGGGAATTTTCCTTCTTAATCCATCATATTTTCACCCCCAATAATTTAAAATTGTTAAACAATATATATAAATATATAATTAATCAATATGGAATCATCATCTCCAACTAGTTACATGGCAACATGGATCACCCACTTACAAGACAACTCTTTACTTGTTCTTTAAATTCAAGTTTAAATCTATGCATTTTTCATATTTCATTCTAAGAAAATTTAATGCCACATTTTAATTATAGGTTTTTTAGGAGTAGCTTACATATTTGGATAATATTTCATGGACAAAGTATCTTATACACATTCAAATACATTTCTTTATCCTCTTACTCTAGTATTTGTATTGTATTTAAATACTTAAATAAAAGGGGGAAATTTATAGACACTAAAATATATTGGTTGATACTTAGAAATATTAGTTTTGACTCACCTTAACCTTAAAAATATTGTGAATAAAAAATTTAATCTCATTCACCATGATCTCAAAACCTTAATCCTTCTATGGGTTTATCATTCCCAAGTTATTATTGATCGCCTACAAACAAATCCATAGTTTATGTCAAAATAGCTATTTATCTTACTCAAACATCTCCAACTCATCAAATAAGTGTTCCTCTATCCTAGATAGTAATGATAAACTTAAAGCATATCATATGATGGTATAATTTGAGAATGATGGTTTGATCCCATGAGAAGCAACAATAACATTTAAAATTCAAATCATTCATATGGATCAACCCATATGTTTTGCATGTCGATATCATGAGAGAGTACCAAAAAGAGTATCCTATAAACTAAAAATAAGTATAGGCCTATTATCGATCTATCAATAACTTAACAATAATATTAATACACTTTCATATTTAAGAGGACTACCTTATTCTTCCTAATTCTTTTAATCAGATGCTAGGAAAAAATCTTTACCATGCTAAGGAACTCAAGAGACAAGAAAAAGTTATCAATTTACAAATATCAAGATCTAGATCACATGTTGCATACATTTAAGGAGAAATATTAAATAAATTAACATAATAAGAAGATTTATGTGTGGTTTTACTTCTTCTTTTGGAGTGTTGTATATGTAGATAGTTCTAAACCATTAAATGGGGAGTTGTTTTGGTTAGCTCAACACACCATTATCCCCATTTTTTAGGCCTAATTATATCATTTCAAGTGAACCTATGGGTTTAAGTGAATGACACATGTTTATGATTTGTTTGTATAATCAAACCTTATGATCAAACACAAAGCCAAAAGAGAAGTAGTCACACCTTCCTATATCAAAATAGATAACCAAAATCTACGGAGACAAAAACTATAAACTTGGAACACATTTGTTGACATTACTGACCTAAAACTATTGATACTTTCTAAGCACACACATAAGTTTAGGTATTGATCTGAATGATGTAAATTCTATTTTTCCATCCTTCCTTCCAATTTCATATAGTATTAGTCCTCCATATATTAGTTAATTGATAAGTAAATTATCACATATTTTTAATTTCCATATTTATTAAGATAGAGTGTTAAATTAGTTTTAAATTTTACATTTGTATAAGTACTTTACCATATATATTATAAATTTTTAATTAATTTATAATATTTATATTTAAATAGAGTTAACTAACCACATTAATTATAATATAGGGAAAATATATGCACACCTGTAGATGACTAAACCTATATAGTTGGAACTAAATCTATTGTAAATGACATACATATTGAAAAACATCTAATCTTAGATTTGATATCAAATAATAAGAAAATGATAAGGGTAGAGAATGTATGAAGTCACCTATTCTTTTTAATTCTTATAATCATTAGTTATTATTCATAATAGGACAATATTGAATTCTTTTGTAATCACTTCTTTTTATGAAAGATGGATACACAGACCAAAATTTAATAATAAATTTTCCAAATTCTTCAATGCATGAAATCCTAAATTACATCTAATGAGTCCATAGTAAAATATATTAATAATATAAATTATAATTCCTCATTAAAATTAAAATTAGGAAGTCATATAAGTTCATACCATTAACCTTGACATGAGTCAAAGCATAAATAAACTATAGGCCAATCCAAAAAACTAAAACCTCATTATTATTTCCTTAATACATAAAACACATAAGACATAGAAACAAAAATTCATTCACCCTTATTACTCTTAGAACAAATAAAAAAATTCTAATTATATATATATATATATATATCTAAACCCAATATATCAAATATATGTAGGCTGCAGCAGAGAAACTAAAAAAACCTACCATTCTTTCTCTTTAGTCAAAATCAGTTTGCAATCTTAAGAAAAAATTAACTTTATTGAAAGGAGGAATAAAATATATAAGTGGTGATGGGGTCTAAACTTATATCCATGTAACCATTTATAACAAACAAAACTCCAAACCCTTATCCTCCATAAATCACCAAAAATAAACAATGTTTCTTTCCAAGCACAACAATTGGCCAAATAGGTCCATAACCATTTCCATTCCTCCATTAATGGTATAAAGCTATAGTAAAACAAAACAAAAGTTAATTTATAGTTTTTATCATGCAAACTAGATGGTAAACTCATAATAAAAAATTAGACATGCTTGCATGAATTGCATGCTTAAAAAATGATTCAAATGTATATGCAATACTCAATAAAAATATAATATTTGACCATGTAAACCACTTACATGTTATATTATATAAATCATGGTAATGTAAATAATCATGTAGGTCACCTTAAAAATCTCTAGGGATTCACAAAGGACATTTAAATTATGTTTATCATTGATGTATCTATAGTTTAAAATGAATTTCCAATCGAAACACAACACTAAATCTTTCATTACTCTCCCAACCTTGGTTGAGTTAACTTCCCAAAAAATGTTCTATCTATGTAATCCAAAATATTATCAATTATATTTCATGGTTGGTTAGGTATAGGTGGGTTTATTTTAAATTCCACCACTCCTAAATTATATTCCATGCTTTCAAACTAACTAAAAATACCATGTTATGGGATATGGCCCACTTCCCATAGACTAGGGTTTTAAGATTTAGCATAGTGGCTTATCCACTTTAAAAATAAATATCTCAACATTACTTTAGATAATGCAATGTTAATTCTTCTAAGTGGTTTAAAACAAACTTTACTCTTAACCCATACCTATATATTTCCCACAAGGGGTTAGATTTTTAACCAATAGGTCACCATATAAAGATATCAACATACCAACAACACACTAGTACATCTAAGTGGTGTTGTGTTAATTTTAAACAAAATTAGTTTAGTAGATGTTGATAGAGTGATAACCTATGACTATAGTGTTATTAAATCTATAGATAAATCATTTATTGACAAATCTACAAATAACAATATAGCTTAAAAACCTAAAATAATAGTAATAGTTAAACACCATAACTTAAATATGTGAAATTATTCAATTTATAATTGTCACATGATACATGTTGTCTAGATTGAGCTCAAATGGCATATTAAATGTCCAATCCTACACATACCTATAAACACAATAAAATATAAAAGGTATTTATTTGATCTAATATCAAGATATAATTAATAGTAAAATAAAACATAATACAAAGCATCTCATTCCAAAAATTCCATAATCCAAATATGAATTGAATTTATTTAAGCTAATGACATAAGAAAGTGTCATTATTATAGTGATTAATAACAATTTTCCCTTTCCAAAAAATGGAAAAAATATAATAAAATGTTTAAAAACCAATGTTACAACAAAAAAAATTAAGTTCTTAGATTTATGGATATGACATCCCCCCACCATAAAAATGACACTACACTAGTGATCTATTCAAACAAGTAAGGGTAAGTATCATGCATAAGATTATTGTTATCCCATATAATTATTATCTTGATAATTTTATCCCAATGTATTATCACCTACTGGATATTCTTATTTCACATTTTATTACCATGTTAGTTTCACACTCATATTGGTTTTAGTTTAAGAATCCCATTGTCTTCCATCTATACGTTATGCTAGTCGATCACATGTAAGAGATAAAAAAAACATACTATTTAAATACTGATCTATGGAAAAAATAATGAATTTTTAAAATATAAAGAGGAATTATAAGATGGTAATATAGCAGATTGAATTTTTTTGTCACATAGAAGGGTTTATCAAGTCTATGGGATAGGTTGTTTTCCTTTCCAAATTTAATGGATCCATTTTTGAGGTGAACACTAAAAAATAATTTAATGGTAATCTAGAATTATTGTTCAACTTTATTTAGATTATCATATATCTTTTTCCAATTTAAGATCTCTTTCAAACAAAAATTATATTTTAAATTTGTGTGTCATATTCATGTAATACATTAGGTCCAAGAGTTACTTTATTGTCAAGACCATTCTAGCCAATTTGAGTAATACATTTTCCTCACAAGTTTCCATGCTTCATAAATAATGATACATATTATTGTAATAAAAATACATAAATGAAAGATATTATTCCTATTTAGTGGTCTCATCTATTGAATACATGCATATTATTTCCTCTACCACTTCATTCATCCATTTATATTCCCCATTTATTTGTGGGTGAAATGTTGTAACAAAATCAACTCATTGTCATAAGAAGAAATCAATGCTTTTTTAAATAGATGTAAACATACTAACTCTATACAAAATTATTGCTTATGGTATTTCATGAAATCTTAAAATCTCATGTACAATTATTGAGGCAAAAATGGGTATAACATCTATTAAATTTATAGGTATGAAATGAGCCAATTTTTTTAAATAATAAAAAAACCAAATTTATATTATTTTTGTCTCAATAATTAGATAAACTTAATATAAATTCCATGGAAACTATTACCCATTTAAAAATTATTAAATCATGTGGATAGAGTTTTCTTCTATGTTGGAAATTTTCAACTTTCACTCACATTCAAGGCATTTTTCCACAAAATTAGTGACATATTTTTTCAATCCATGCCAGAAATAGTATAGTTTAATCTAGTGAACCATTTACATCACGCATGGATGTTCAAAATAAGGTGAATTATTCATTTAGTTTATCTCTTGCAGTCTTAAATTATTTAAGGTAGGTACATATATCCTTCCTTGAAATGTCAAAAGGCCATTTGTATTGAATTTAAACTTAGGATTTTTATCTTCTCCTATATTTTCAGTGTATATGCCTATATTTTTAGGTAGAATGTGTATTTTGGTTATTATTCAAGAACCAAATCCTTGAATTTAGGAATTCATATGGGATAGTTTATAAATATATGCTCATATTTGGTGGGAATCAACCTATCTATTTTAATTTTCTTTGATGTATTCAATGTCAACATAATTTTTTATCTAACATTTAGATTATCTTGCATAAATATGTGCTCAAATCTATAGTGATTTTATCCAATGAAAAAAATACTTACCTTGAAAATAATGTATCCATAATTTTAATGCATGTAATACCCAAAAAAACTCTATATCATGTAAAGGATAGTCAAATTCATGAATTTTAAGTTTTCTTGATCTGTAGGCTACCACAGGTTTATTTTTGGATAACATACCACCTATCCCTTATTTATGTGCATCATCCCAAACTTGAAGTTCCCCATTTAGATATAAAATAAATAGGACAAATATTATTATAAGACAATATTTTAGCTTTTGGAAATTTTATTCACACTTAGTAGTCTAAGCAAACTTCTTTCTTTTATGTTGTAATGAGTTTATTATCTTGGATACTTTGGACAAGTTATAAATAAACCACTATAGTACCTAATAAACTTAATGAAGCTTCTAATTTCATGAACATTGTTCAATGTGGGAAAATCCATGATATATTTAATCTTATTAGGTTTAACACACATGACATCCTTATAGATTACATTCCCCAAATAAGGAATATTATCATGGAAAAAACACCTAAACAAATTTCCAAACAACTTTTATTCATGATGTCTCTACAACATTATTCACAAATTGTGCTCATATTCATATATATTTCTTGAGTATACCAATATGTCATCAAGAAATACAAGAAATAAAAAGGTCTAGGTAGTCCCTGAACACATTACTCATAAGGTTTATCAGTACAATAGTTGTATTTGTCATCCCAAATATACATAACTATAAACTCATAGTTCCCATACCCTTTAGTTTTATGGATGTCTCCATATTTGATTTTGAGATGATGGTTCCCAAATCATAAATAGATATTTGAAAAAAATATTGAACCCTTTATCTAAACAAAAATATCATAAATACAAGGTAGAAGATACTTATTTTTTATGGTAACTTTGTTTAGAATTTGATAATAGATGCACAAATGCAAACTTCCATATTTTTTAATTTAAAAATAACACAAATTATCCACATGAAGACATACTAGGCCTTATGAAATATTTGTTAAACATATCTTTTAGCTATGTTTTCAATTCTTTTATTCCTAAATTTTTCATTTGATGGGGTTCTTCTGGTACTAGGGTAGATCTAGTAAATATGTCAGTTGAGAAATCAAACTCTTGAATCTATGGTATCCAAGACATGTCTTCTAGAAACACATCTATAAATTATCAAATCAAGGGGTGGTCATTTATACTAGGAATTTATTCATTATGGGGATCATTAATTTTAACTAAATATAACATGTAACCTTTGTTTTCTACCTTTTTCAACTACATGGATATCACTAAATGAATATTAATGAACCTTTTAATAAAATCTAGTACCATAATTCTTTTTTTTATCATCTAGGAATTGGAATATCTTATTGAAGTAATTCATCTTCACTTCATGTTATTGAAACTAGTCCATGCCTAGTATTGCATCATAATATCCTAAGGATATTACATATAGTTTTAACTTAGTGACCATTTCCTCTAAATATATTTCATCCTACCTGACTATTTCCATGATATGGTAACTCTTCCCAGTTCCCAACTCCACCTCTCAGTTATCTTTCTAGTTTTCATTTTTTAATAAACATTTATTTATTGAATTAGGGGAAAGGGATTTTTGTATGGGTACATAATTAATAAAAACATAATTTTAATGGTTAAAAAATATGCTTTCATCTCCATGAGAGTGGACTATTGTTCTATATGTTTGTTTTCTAAGGTTGTATAAATCTTCCCTATTCTCTACCTATTTAAAATTTAGTCTCATTCATTGTGATCACCACTAAAATTATAAAAGAAAAAAAAAAAAAAAACTCTAATAGGTACTTTGGCCACAATAGGTAACTTATTAGGTCCTATAGTAGCTTTACCAGTAAATCTAGCACCCTTATAAAAATTATGGGGTTTATACATAGCCTTTTGTTTTTTAAAATTTGTGGAATTGTTTCAAATATTTATAAAGTTGTTCTTATAAAGCAAATAATTTTTATTAAAATCCTTAGGTGTCATAGAATAATTTTGTTTCATTTTTATTAAAGTAAGAATTATCCCTCATTTAAACTCTATAGGATGGTTATAATTCTTTGGACAAGGTAGAAGAATTTTTAAGATTAATATAAAATGCAATGTTGTTCCTCAAGAATAATTTTTATTTGGTTACCTTTTCCTCCTCATAATTCATGCAAGGTACATGATTAATCAAGGTTGTATAATTTTCCTTGTAGGAAATAATAGAAAATGATCCATACATGAGGATACCAAATTTATGCCTCTTCTTCTCCCAATGGGAAACATAGAGGCACTTCTTAAATTGAATTTCAAACCTTTACCATGTGTATGTAGCATTAAAATATCCATTTTGGTTGGTAAAGTTTTATAATTAAATGGTTGCATCAACATATAATTGAAATACCATAAAATTTTCCTTCTCATTGAAGTTAATAGGATATATATCCCAAAATATCTATGTAAGGCCACCAACCAAGCTTTTTTACCATCTATAACACCTACACCATAAAAATGAGGTGTTGGTATTTAAAAAAATAAATAAACTAGGGGTAAAAACTTTATTTAATCACTAAAAAATTACAAAGACAACATCAACCAATCCAGCAACCACACCAAACAAAAAACCAGATACAAAGATAATTACTTGCAAACCTTCCCATCCTCCATAAGAATACACTCCAAATTATGTCTAATATCAATTGGCAGCTGAACCTCCTCGACCACCATCCTCCCTTCCATTCCCTTCGAAGCCCATCTGGCCAAGCAGTCCACCGCTCTATTCCACTCCCGAGGGACATGAGCAAAAATCACCGAATCCATAAGCCGACTAATTTCTAAAATCTGTTGGACAATCAGGGATAACTACCAATTCACATCATGAATTTGTTGCTCCTGAATCATATTAATCATGATTAGGGAATCAGCTTCACAAATCAATTTATGCCAGCCCATCTCATAAGCTCTCTGCAATGCAAACAAAATGGCCGATCCTTCCATTTTATTGACCGTCTATTCTCCCTTATGGGCTGAAAAAAGGAAAATGACCGCACACAAATCATCTCTGGCAATTCCGCCTATACCAACTAGACCCGGATTCCCTTTGGAAGAACTGTCAATATTAATCTTCAAAAATTCCCCCAGAGGAGGCTTCCACATCCCACCTCTCTGCACTTTCTATTGTGCACCCTCTCTTCTCCTCACACACGCCGAGTTTGGAGAGAGCTTACTCAAACCCAGACTGTCCACCACCATAGTGTCACTTCTTTTCATGGGCAGATCAACTTCACTCTTGGCCTCCATCGATTCTTGAATCATCCTACTGATTCTTCCCTAGACCTGCGATGCCTCCAGCCTGACACCATTGAAAATTCTTTTGTTTCTTTCTAGACACACCTGCCACAACAAGAAAATTGGTCCCACATACCAAACATCCTTCAAGAAGTGTGCAACAGGGGTTAGATGACTCAATTGCTACCAAAAATTGGCCAAAGAAGAGGCATGAACTGCTTTACATCTCCATGCCACCCACCAGGCATTCCAAATGCGTCTAGTAAACTGGAACTTAAAGAAGATATGAGTCAAGCTCTCCTCCTCTTCGCCACACAAAATGCATCGAGATGGTCTGACAAAGCCATGTTTGCACAAATTCTCCCAAGTCAGGCAATGATTCCAAGCCAAAGTCTAGGCACAACAATTGCATTTCGGCCATGAGGACTTACTCCAGGTTCACTTCCACCAGGTGACCTCCCTACCTTCACCAAATTTCCTCGCCATAAGCTCCTGGTATCCCATAGAAATAGTGTATTTACCTTTAGGATGTGGAAACCATGCCAGCTCATCTACCCCTCTAAGGGCGCAACAGTTATGCCTAGCCAAAATCCCACTCAGCTCCTCACTCTCCCTCTCCATACCTCTGACTGGCCAATCCTCTGGACTCTTCCATCTAGCTTCCGAAAGCTGATCCTGATAGTGAAAATTTTTGAAATCACTCACCTTAACCCACCCATCCTCACAAAATCTCTGAGAAAGAGCTTGAAGGTGAGGGTACTGCTACGTTATGGGAGGAAAACCATCCCACAAATCGTACCAAAACTGTGCTTCCATACCACTTTTACAAATCCAAAACAAACCACCTTTGATTAGAGCTGCCCCTTCTTAAGTGTGTCCCAAATCACTGAGCCAATCCCCATCAAACAATAATGGGGTATGTCCTTCTGAGCATTTCTAGGAAAGTACTTGTGTGCCAACACCTTGGCCCACAATCGATCTTGCTTAGTACACCATCTCCAATACAACTTGGCCGTGAGGGCCGTATTTGCCAACATGGATTGTCTAAGGCCTAGACCCCCAAATCTCTTCAAGCTACAGATGACATCCTAGTGGATAAGACTCCATTTAGTCACTGAAAGGTTCCCTGCCCATAAGAACTATCTAGCTAGAGAGTCCAAATCCTGCACGAAGCTAGCTGGTGCCACATGTAGCATGCACCTGTAGAGGGGGAGAGCCTGAACCACTGACTAAATCAATTGGACCCAGCCCACGAAAGATATCCATTTGTGCGTCTAATGATTCACCCTGGCTCAAAATTTGTTCAAAATACCCTGCCAAGACTCCTTGGACTGCTTCCCCATGGAAACTAGAATACCAAGATACATAATCGGGAGATCACCTATTTGAAATCAGAGAATCTCAGCCACTCTCCTCTATATAGCCAAAGGCGTATTGAAGAAGAAGATGGATGATTTCTCCTCATTAATATCCTATCCTGAAGCCACAAGATACACATCCAAGCACCTAAAGATATTGTTTACCTCACTGATGGTGGCAGCTCCCATAATGGCCATGTCATCCACGAACTAGAGGTGTGTGAGAATAGGTAGTCCACTGCCCCATCTCCATCCCCGAATCTCCCCCACCCTCGTGTGCTCTCTAATCCATCAACTAAGTCCCTCAGCCATAAGAAGAAACAAGTAAGGGGAAAGAGGGTATCCCTGCCTCAAGCCCCTGGTAGCCCCAAACAACCTCGTGTGTTCCCCCTTCACCAAGACTGAGAATGAAGATGAGGTAACACAGCTTATAACCCACTCTATCCACTCCCTCGTAAGCCAAAGGCCTACAACACTCTCTGAAGAAAAGACCACCGCACCCTATCATACGCCTTTGACATGTCCAATTTAATGAACATTGCCTTCTCCTTAGACTTCGACATCGAATGGACTACCTCCGTAGCCATGACAATACCATCCAAAATCTGCCTACCCTCTACAAAGCCACTCTGCTCCTTCGCCACCAGCACTTTTAGGCATTTCTTCAGTCTCTCAGCAATCAGCTTCAAGATAATTTTGTAAATAACATTACATAGTGAAATGGGCCGAAATTGGCTAAAGTGATCCGCCCCCTCCCCCTTCGAAATGAGAGCCAAGAAGGTAGAATTCAAAGCCTAAAACATCTGCTTATTAGCCTATGACTCTTGAACCACCGCTAACAAATCATCCTTAATGATCTCCTAGAATTCTTGGTAAAATTCAATCGAAAACCCATCCGGTCCAGGAGCCTTACCTCTCTTCATCAAGAAGACAATCCTCTTCAATTTTTCCACCGAGATCGGGCGACCCAACTTCTCCTTCATGTCTTAAGACACAACTGAAGGAATACATGATAAGATCATGTCCTCCATGGCCTCATCCCATTGCCCATCCTCCCAAAAGAGGGCACTAAAATAATGTTCATCCTCATTGCAAATATCACTAGTAGCTAAGACAACCTCACCACGATCTGTGACAAGAGAAGTAAGCACGTTACCATGATGCCTGGCCTTGACTGAGTTGAAGAAGAAGGTTGTATTCATGTCGCCCTCTTGTAACCAATCAATCCTTGCCTTTTCTTTCCATAAAATCTCCTCTCTCAATTCCCATTCCTCTAAGATCTTGACCGCCTTCCCTTCCTCTCTCAACAAGTCCTCTATCAGCCCCTCTTCACGAATCAATCTAGTAATAGCATTAAGATCCTCCTGCACCCTCTTCTTTTCCTGGAAGATGTTGCCAAAACTCTACCTATTCCATCTCTACAATTGGTATTTAACAAATTGGAGATGCTTTGCAAAAACATACATCGCTGTCCCAGTCAGAGGTCGACTAGCTCTCCACCACTCCGTGATACGGCCATATAAATCCTGATCCCACAACCACATAATCTAAAATTTGAAGGGAGGCTTCTGATGCATGATAGTTGAGGAGATATTCAGCTTGATAAGCCAATGGTCTGATCCCCGCCAATCCAAAATCTCAAAGTTGAGCATCCACCTACCTCCCACCCAAAAATAGGATGCCAAAAACCTATCTATCTGCTCTGCTATAAAATTATTATCCAGCCTTTTGTTGTTCCATGTGAAACACCCATTGCTTGGTTTGATGTCTACCAAATTAATTTCAGCCACCTTCTCATTAAGAAGAGAAGAAGATGGATCCAATCTGATATTTCCACCCCTTTTTTCTAACAAATCCATAATAGCATTAAAATCTATGGCTAAGATCCAAGGCAAATAGGGAAACTCCTTACGGACCAGCTGAATGCTATTCCAAATAGAGATCTTACCTTGAAAATCTATGGGTACATAGACATTCATCACAAGCACATACTCCCCCATATCCGTGCACAAGGCCACCATAGATAACACCAATCTGAAGGCCATCTAAGTCACCGGTGTAACCTTCCTCAGATTCTAGAAACATGCTAATCTACTGGCAGCCCCATTCACCCTAATTCATTGGCATGATCCTTGACCCCACATCCTTGGGGCAATACCCAACATGAACTCGACTGACACTTTGGTTTCCTACAAGAAGAGGATGTCAGGGAGCTGACTCCTGATTAACTCCTGAATAGCTTTTTGTCTAGGGCTACTATTCAAGCCCCTTACATTCCATGACACCATAATCATTTCGAAGGGGGTGGAAAGTGTGTATCCATGGTCTTAACCAACCCTGATTCAACTAGATTCTCCCAAATCACCTTAATTTGTTCTATCTCCTTCCTTCTCCCCACCTTCCCACCTTTATCTGAAGATCCTTTTTTTCTTTCTTTTTGAAGAATTCCCAGGGTAGAAGGAGCTTTCTTGTGCTTCTCCTCCTCCTCCACCCCTGGCTGTGACATCTCCCCTCTAGCCGCCCCAACTTGGTACCTTTCTTCTATCATTTCTACCAAAGTCTGCACTCTCCCTTGTCCCTCAATTTGCATTGGAAGGGATGCTTCTACTGCGCACTCTGGAGGAAGAGAAGCATCTTGAACCATGTTTTCTGTTTCCTCCATCAACACTACTCCATCAACAAAACCTGGGTTGATCTCCTGCTGCCCCAAATCTTCCAAGATCACAAATCTATTAAAAGAGTCATCCTCTTGCCTTTCCAAAAAGGTTCTCTTATATCCCTTATTTTTGCTCCTAGATTTTACCTGCATAAACCCCTCTGAGTCCTTGCCCCCAACCCCTCCAGATTCTTTCCTTTTCTCCTCTGTAGCTGACTTATTCTTGGGAGGTGAGGAAGTAGGCAATTTCTCCTCCACCTTATGTTTCGGGCATCTTCTTACCAAGTGTCCATACTCATGACAGAGACAACATCTAAATGGCAAGGCCTTGTAGTCTAATTGTTGAACCCAAGAATGCTCTCCTGCACACATCTCAACTGCATCTGGCAGAGGTTTGCTTAAGTCAATCTCTACACATATTCGGGCATATGTCATGATATTCTTCCCCATAGTTTGTGAGAAAGACCCCACCAATTTTCCTATTATTGAAGCTATCATCACAATAACATCCTCCCTACAACATTCAATTGGCATTCATTGGAGATGAACCCACACTGGAACCCTATTCGGTAACTCCTCAGTGGGGTAAAACTAGCATGCCACGGTTTCAAGAAAAGACCAGCCTGATTGTAGAAATACAGCCCTCCTTCAAACACTCGATTCTTGTCCTCCAGGCAGTTGAAGGTAACCATAAAGAAGCTGTTAGCCAATAACACCAATTCCATTTCTCCTATCGGCTCCCACATCCTACGAGCCCAATTTTCCAAAAAAGGTAGAGAAACTTTCAAACCCAAGAATTTACAGTACAAAGAATGTTTCGTGTAGTATTCCACATCCTCTGCTATCATTTCAAATGGAATCACCAGTTTTGGTCTCTCATTGCATCATTCCAGGCAGCCATTAACCTTGGAGATTCTTGTCCCTCCAGTTGAACTAGTGCCCTGCACCCCAGAAATCTGTTGTGTCCCAACTATCTCCTTCAATCTGGCCCCCTGCCCTTGAGAGCTTCTGCCAACTATCTCATTGAAACTTCTTTCCCTAATGGGACTCTTCGGTCCCTGTTGTTCCATTCTGGCTTCTAACCTAACTCATTCCCCCTCCATTGATGTTGATCTTCTCCTTCCTACGCTCCTATCCCAGCCACCCCTGCACACACCCAAAGGAAAAACTATTAACAGCTAGGGCACGGCTACCCTAGCTGAGCCGCGAGTTGCTCCACGTGCCCAGGTTCACCATGCTCCAGTCACTTATATGAATCAACTACATAAACTCGAGGTGTTGGTATTTTTTACTCACAAATAAATGGACCAATAAATGATCCTCTTTCTTCTTGGACTTCAATGTTACACTCCACATGCTAGTAATTCTCAATATTTCTATTCTAATCATTATTCTAGAAAAAAATCTAGGCCATATGATCTTATTGTGTGAGAATCCATAATATATGGTCATCTCATGGTGTGAGGATTCCCTAAAAACCTATTGTAGTATCAAGGACATTCTTATTCCCTTTCTCATGATTATTTTTAGGATTATTATCAATATTATAGTGCTATTGATTTATCATAACACATTTACCCCCATGGATCTTTATGCACCTAAATTTTACATGGTGACACTCCTGATAAAAATCTAATGAGATGTAATGATCTCTTATTTTGTGTTCCAGAGGGAACTCTCTAAATCCTTTCCCTCTTTGAATTCATTATTACTCTCATTAACCCATTTTTTCCCCTTTTTTTAACTTTTATATCTTTTGTCAGCTTATTTTAAAAAATTCCTATGTAGGATGAAACTATCACTCTAGGTTTTAAAATTACCCCTCTCCATTATGGAATGCCCCTCCAATTGCATAACCACAGTGGTAATTATTTAATATATATGTTGGTTATGTATTTATGAGATGGTTTAATATTAAAATAAGGCCAATTGTGAAAATTTAGGTGTTATTTGTGTCACCCAAAGTGGAAGTTTTAGAACTACCCCTCCATAAACTAGTGGTTCTATCCCCTTATAATTGTCTTCCAAAATTAACTCTCAAGAATAATTATTTAACATGTTTTTCATGATTTTATCACATTTCTTGTTCACTATATCATAATTTCACCTCCAATCAATCCTAGCTCCCTCCCTATTCTATTTTCAATCATTTTGAGTTCTTCCAATGTTCAACTCCTAGTTGACTTTAGTTAAACTCCCTCACGGAAGCTCCCAACTCTTTCTACAAAAAGGATATTTTGGACTAAATTTTAGATCTAAAAATTGAAATTAGAAGTTATTATTTTTAAGCTTTTACATCCACAATCTTGTTTCAATTTCTTAAAGATCCAACCTCTATAGTTTTCATGTCACCTACATTACCATAGGTTAAGAAGTGTTATTAGTCCAATAACTCAATATTTGTAAACTAGATTATTGGTCATACTAAATTCATTTATTCTTAATTTATGGTTTTATCTCCTCACCTTCCCCATTTTTAAAATATATCTTGGTAATCTTCTAATTAGAGAGTTCCTAGAATTCATAAAAGGATATAAGGATCTACATGCATTCCAGTTGATCTATGCCTTGGTGAGGTTGGAGTTTCATTTGGTTTTCTAGTATTTATTTGATTTTTTATAATATATTAATGTAGTTATTTAATTATATCAATTTAAATATTTATAAAATATAAAATTTTATAGGGATAAAATTTTATTTCTTTTCATTGTCTATCCTACCAAAAAAAAGGAAAAAGAAGTTAATTTTTATTATGGTTGCATTCAAATAGATTTATTTTCTCTCCATTAGAAAAACACTCCATATAAAATCCTTAGGAATATCTTATTAAACTTTAAAAATATTTACAGCCAACATATTATTCCATTTTCAAAGTCAAAATAAGTTATGTTTCATTTAGAACAACCAAGTAGACAACCACATGAGTTTAGACAATAATAGGCATACAAATAGAGATATCATACCTCCAATTTTGTTTGTTTTGGTAAATTAATTTTTTTTTTCATCTTTCAAATTTAAAATTATAAATTTTATTTCTTGTCTCTCTCTTACCAAATCATTTTAAATCTTATTTGTAACAAACTAGAAAAGTTGAAAGGCTAGTTTAGCTTGTTTATAGACAAAGAAAGTAAAAAAAATGTTTTTTAACATTAGTATTTTATAATTGATTTAATTTTAAATTAATTTTAATATTTATAATACATAATTTTCATACTTAATCCATATCACACAAATGAAAAAAAAACCATAAAAGCATCACCACCTAGCTTGGATTTAGACAAAGTTAAGAAAAATAAACACCTTACATGATAGTATAGGTTTCTTATTCTCTCCTTTGCATGCATCATGATTTATTGGAAAGGAATAAAAAGAATTTTTATTTTAGTTTAATTTAATTTTTTTCATTTCTTTAATTTCAACATTAAATTTTCATCAAGAAAACATATAATTAGATAAATGTAATAAAACCTAAAAACAAGTCAAAAACAACAAAAACTAAAAAAATAGTGTTAAGAAGCATTTCCAACACACACAAGCAACTATATTTCATTATAATCCTTGCCAAATTTCACAATAATCCAAGTTTAATCTAATCCTTGCCTATTCATGTAAGCATCCCATGCAAATCATTGCTTCAACATCATAACAAACTTACACAACAAGCCATTGTCTAAACAAGATCATACACTTCTACCTTGGATTTATGCCTAACTTCCTTTAGATGAGCCTTCTCGAGACACTAGGTTTTGTCTACCATGGTTTATTCCCTAGGATTAGATCACTTAGTCCCAAGTTAGCATATAGTTCAATATTAATACTAAGATAATACATGAGGTTTTCCATTTCACCCTTATTCTTCATCTTATTTTTGACTCCTTGACTACTTTAGATAAAAAAGAAAGAAATTAATTGATCCACCCATCATTGTATTTTATAAGAATAAAGGTTGTAAATATAATTTAATTTAGGCCTAGTTTCCCATTCATGCCTCCTCCTCGGTTCTAGCCTCATCTTATATCATTCAAATTTTTTGGATGACATTTATTGGGCATAGCCAACCAAACATAGTAGATATTTCCCATGAGTCATTCAACCTAATCTCCCCCATTTCCCTAGTCTTATCCTATACTAGGAGATTTATCTTCTTATGATCTTAGAAACGAAAGGGCCTTGGATCTCTATTTTAGCCTAGCTTGATGACCTTAATGAACACTGAGATGTTGCCAAGGTATTTTGGTTTTGTCATGAGGATTGATTACCATGACCCATTTTGAATCCCATTCTACTTAACAAAAAACCCAATCCATATCCCATCTATTACATTGGTTGCCTCGACCTAATCTCAGGGAGTCAAGTGTATAATTTAGTTTGAGATATTCACATGTACATAAATTGGTTAATACAACATGAAGGATTTCATATTTTTCATATCCCTTTAATCCTATCCTCATTTAATTTCTCCACTTCACCCCTTCCTTCCATTTATTTTATGGGTATTCATATACCCCAAGAATATGTCTAGACAAGACATAGGAGGATATCTTGGCCTAGAAGGCTATAGTAGAATCTAACTAAATTATAGTGAACCTTAATTTATGAGTTAGAAAAAATTGACCTTAGACACTAATATAAACTAGGAGTGGGGTATTTATTCAATAAATATAAGATATATCTAAAACTATGAATAACCACCCTAATTCCAATGATATGGTCCTTACTAGGGGAGGCACAACCATCCCTCATGTGGCCATGATGTTAACCATTATCTTAAAAATCCTATATGTAGAAATCATATCTAAATATGATCATTACATAAGAAGGATCCATCACTTAGAGGATGATGTCAACCACATGCAATTAGTCATACATCTTCCTATTAGGAGTGAAGACACCTTTGACCCACTAGGATAAGCCATAAACACTACCCTTGGGGATATCACCCAAAACCAACCTATTCATACTTCCCCATCTCTTGTCTCTACCCATCCTACATAGGAGGTCCTTAGTCCTAGCACCAACACTAGCCCAAAATTTTTCATCAACACCATGGTGGGTTGCATTCATGACCTTGAGAATAAATAAAAAAACTCTAGGTTAGGGGATGGGCCCAAATTCTCCTAAAACAACCCATCCTTCTCTTTATCTCATCCAATAAATGACTCATATAACACCATAATAATAATAATCATTTATGTTTCTACCATAATGGGAACATATACCCCTAAAAAACCATGTCTCTCATTGATCCCTTATAGACATCCTTACTCACTAGGTCTTTAACTTTGACACTCCTAAATCCCATTCATATTATCGATAACCTATTAAATTTCTAATGGGAAGTTATAGACTTATTCTCCACCTTATCCAAATGATGCAGTAGCTAACAATCCATTGTTATTTACACTTTTGAGTTACATACCTCCCATGTACACTCTCCCTATGTAGACAATTTATGTCCTACCTTACATAAAATTAGGTTACGTAGAAACCATATACACCCCACCAAAAAAAACCACACCTCCTACATCTAAAATTATTCCCCTTACTTTCATATGTATTCCAAATCCACTTAGTTGAAAAACTATTTTCTGACATACTCCACTTCACCTTATCATAATTCTTTTATTCCTTCTACTAGTTACCAAGCCATCCCCTACATGACCCCACATTTTTACTCCAGTCCCACTATGGAAAAATAATACTTTAACATGGGGACTTACACTAAGTACCTCAAAGAACATATCAATGCTAACATATGAGGGGTTCATCTCTCACATCCCCTACTATACTTTCCTAATGCACATTTAAAATGTTATACTACAGACATTAGGGATCTCTTACATTGGGATGAGTTTGTAGAAAAAATATTCTCTAAAACCCTAGAAGGGATAACACTCAATTATTATTACCATCTCCCTAAAGGGTCTATATTCATTCCAACAACTCATGATTGAGTTTGATAAAGCTTTTAATATGAAAAATTCCTTGAATACTGGCATATGTGAATTATTTCACATCAAGCAAGAACACAATGAGTCCACTACCCATTTCATCATGAGATGGTGTTAAGTCTTATATTCCTTTACTATCACACCTAATATAGATCAATAGGAATTATGTGATATCTTCCTACATTACTTGAATAAGTATATGAGGGAGGATGTCCACAAATTTCCATATTTAATCATATGAATAAGCCATTGAGAGTTCCTTACAAATTGACTAGGTGGCTATTGATAGTGGTCGTTAGACTTACGAGACCAATGAATGCATTATCTTCCCAAGATAAAATAGTGGGGGATTTCAAACTATAAGTGTAAAGAACACCAATAACTAAGGTAGTAAGTTCATAAATCAAAATAGGAATGCCACCACTAGTGACATCATAGATTAGAACAAAAATCCAAACCTTATAAATAAAACCTAATATCAAGCTATAAATAACACCAACATTACCATCAATGTAGGGATTAGAAACCAAAATCAGCCTCCTAACATCCATGTGGTCAAACTCTACCAACCACCACCTTATAACATGAAACACCAAAACCATAACCAAAATCAATACCAAACTATTAAATAATACCCCCAATTTCAAAACCAAACCTATTACCAATGAAGCAAACAATAAGGGTTTAAGCAATAGGGACATAAAATGAGACCTATCGACTATGATCAAAAAATTTATTACCTCTTCCATTGATTTATTGGTCAAAATACTTGAAACTATAGATAATAAAAAAATTATACAAATATACCTTCAAGATCAAAGTCAAACATTCATAGACATGTTCCTAAGGATTGCTAACACAATCTCCCAAGTCTTTTCAAATAGTCCTGTCACCCCTTAAAATTACAATATCTAAATATATTATAACCCTTTCTCCAACCATAAAACATTCATCACCCAAATCCAACCATAGGGTTTCCCAAAAAACCACCCTATTGATCATAATCAACCCACAAAAATATGTAATCATGGTGTTGAAGCCTCCACCTATGGGACTACTAACATTGATGTAGTTCCGTAGTTGGGAGTGCAAGGAAAAAAATTTATGATAGGGATCATATAAATGGAATTTAAATAAGGGTAAAAAATCATCACTCATATTAGAGTGTATCAACCTATGGCCCTCGATCCCTAAAACATTATATAAATAAATTCCTCTCCTAAACCCATGGGGAACTATGATTTAATCTCTAATTTAACCAAAACATTCTCCCACATTTCATTCTTGGAATTTCTCAAGAACTCCCCTACTCATAGGTCGACCTTGCTTGACACCCTAGGACTATGTGATATATCCAATGTTATTCCTCTTTCAGAATATTAGATTAACCACATTGATCTGGACATATTTTCACTTGGTCAGGAATCATGGGATGCTAATTATTTATTTGATTTACAAAGCCTTTATTCTGACTCTGAGATATCAAGAAGGGGATATGTAACCTTATTTCTATAGGATGTAAATATAATAATTATGTGAAGAGAAATATGGTTGATGATTGAATGATAGTCAACATCATCCCATTTTCCTTCCTAAAAAACATGGTTATGGGGAAACCAATTGTTCTACAATGTGTAATACCCTACAAGGCTACAACATCCTCAAATTTAATATCTTAAGGACCATTATCCTCCTAGTCACTTTGGGCCCTAAGACAATATTAACTAAGTTCTATGTCATATAAAAAGTGTTGGTAGAATAAATTGGATTATAAATATGTGTAAGATATTTATCTAATATTTGTGCATTATGTACTCATTTTATCATTGTATAACCTATTTTATCTTATCTTCATGAGTTATAATAAGCCAAAATATGAGGAGACTCCACTTTTGGTGCTAAGTATGAAAAGAAGATGAGCAATCATAGATTGGAAACATATATATGTACTTTTGTTTATAATAATAAAAGGGTTCCTATTTTACAAAAGATCAATAGAGATTATCTAGTTATGGCTACCTATATGATTTCTTGTTATGTTCCTTGCATGCACTTTCATGTGTAATGTCTCAGTTACTTTCTATCTAAACTATTTTGAATGATTTAATCTAGTTTATACAATATTGGCTATTCTTAACTTGTTTGATGATGTAGAATGATTAATGTTTCTTATGTTTTTGTCATCTAATTTCCTATATTTTATGATAAACTATTTTTAGCACATGAATTTTCTCACAACTACACTCATCCTTATCATGTTCTAATGCTTCAAGAACCTTTTCTAATAATGATGTAGTGAACACAAAACTCTTTTTGGAGGAAATTATGATAATATTGTTACCAGAGAAGAGAGATATTGAGATATGGTTAGACCAAAGGATATGTAATTTCATAGAATAAAAATCAAGGACTGGTCTTACAATTTAGAAGATGATTTGAGAATATATTTATGGAAAAATTTATGAAATATTCTAGTGTGAGTTATTTGAATTACTAGATAACTGATTATCATGATTGGAATATTATTTCTTTATACCAAAGACAAAAAATATCATAACCTAGACTGAAGAAAAAATAGAACAATTATATAGATTGTAAACCAATTGAAAAAGAGCAATAGATCATTGGGTTTATACTATAGTAGATGGATATATAACTATGTTTTTAATGTGAGGATACATAGCTTTTAAGGCTATGAAGGACTTTTTTGTCAGAGGAATTTGAGGGAAATTTTTGGAGAGACTACATATCCTAGTAAAGATGTTGGTTTTGGATAAGGCCATGGTGCCTACTCTAGCCAATATGGAGTAGTCACTTTAGGCATATGGGGGTGTATGCCACATGATGGTGAATGATGATTAAATAAGCATATAAGTCTTGTACTTGAATCTAAAATGTAGACACAAGGGAAGAAGAGTTAGAAGAAGAGTCTGGATTTAGAATGTGAGATGTGACAATAGAATATATAGAGTAAACAAAAAAAATCCAGGTGGCTATGAGTAGAGTTAAGCATACCAATAAAATAGTTGAATAATTAGTAGGAAGAAGTGATGAATGAGAAGAAAGAGATTAATAACAAAGAATGAATAAAGATGAGATGAAATAAGAAGATGAATGTTGGTAGAAAAAAAGTAACAGAGAGAGAGAGAGAGAGAGAGAGAGAGAGAGAGAGAGAGAGAGAGAGAGAGAGAGAGAGAGAGAGAGAGAGAGAGAGAGAGAGAGAGAGAGAGAGAGAGAGAGAGAGAGAGAGAGAGAGAAGATATGTTCAAAGATGAAGATGAGATTAGTGTAGAGGTAGATCAGTTAATTGATAGATGTGGTGCACAACTTAAAAAATGGGTATTAATAGAAGAATTAATCAAAGTAATAGAAAAAAATCATAGAGTAATCATAGGTTCAAGAATGGAAAGAGAATAAGTCATAATAAAGAATCATTCACTAGAAGAGTACATGTCCTCACAACTAATTTGTTATATTCTAGTAAAAAACTTCAACTAGAAGGATATGCAGATAGTAGTTGGAAAGGTCTATTTTCATAATGAGTGCATAGATACAGTACTAGAATTAAAATATCCTCAATTCATAAGGATTTGATGACCATAGAGTTCATTAAAATTGAACAAATAAAATAAAAAAATATAGAAAAGTAGAGTGTGCAAACAAACTCTCCCAATGCATAGGTAAATGTTCTTAGTGTGTAGGTAGGATCACACAAAACACATCATCCCACTATAAAAGGTGCACATCAAATCCCTTTAACACCAATTTATAATATGTTACTTTAGGAAAATTTATAAACCTAGAAACATATGATGGGTTTGTGGACCCTAATCGGTACTTACTAACATGTGAGATGAAATGGGAAGCTAAGGGTATTACTAATGAGGTTATAAATAAGTTTGAATTAATCAGGGAACTAAATGGAAGAGCACTTGAGTTTATATACCACAAAGATATCATTTGGGAAAATCTATAGCATGTTAAAGAGTGGCTTATCATAGAATTCAAAATTAATAAATGTAAAAGTCAGACTATTCAAGACCTAAAGGATATTAGTTAGAAGTCAAGAGAATCCTTTTGTGATTATGATCATGGGTTTTCAGATGTTATAAATAAGGTAGAATTTTCCCTAGAAGAAAAAGATAAATTTGCATGGTTTTTTGAAGGATTGTGTTTTAGGATTAGGTTTACTATAGCAAAAACTTAATATTTTACTAAGGAAGATGCTAGAGCTACTAATATCTACATGAAGCAAATTAAAGATTATGGGAAAGCTCCCATAGTGGTTCTAAGATTGAAAATGAATTTAAAGCTTTTATGAAGAGGATAGAACAATAACATGAAGCATAAAAACCTAAGATAAGTCTATGGTGCATGGAGTATTGGAAAGAAGGACATCACATAAATGATTATACCAAGATTAAGATAGAGTTCTATGAAATATGTAGATTAGTGTGGCATGAAACAATGTAGTGCCATCCATTAAAATAGTATGTAAAAACCCTATATATTTTGTATTATAATTTTTCTAAATTACACACTCATGATAAATAATTGTAGGGATTTATAGGAGCTCAAAGAAGACATTCCAAATAATGTATTCATCATCACTACATAACAAGTGTCCTTAGCAAAGCAAATGATTCTAGGAGAAAAGGTTAATAAAGGCTATGAAAACCAAATAGGTATACAATGGAATCCTAGCTCACCTCAGTAATAGCCTCAAGGTCTAACTGAATAAACTTCTCCTTTATAGGGTTGGACACCACCATCAACACAATACTAGTACTCAACACCTTAGAATCTAAAAATGATGGAGTATTATCCAACTAGTTAGACTCTACCAACTACAAAACAACAATATGGGATTGGAGATAATACCCAACAACATCAAAACTAGAATACAACATAGAAATAGGGAGGTTATAAAGGAGGCTATTAGTTGAATAGAGGAAGATCTAGGGGTAGAAATAGATGGGGTTATCAATGTGGAAGAGAAAATAATTATCAACACCCTCGTTTACAATGTTACTTATGTGGAGAGTATAACCATGTGTAGTCCAATTATCCTTTGAATCCCCAAAGATAGTCTTACTATGCATACTACAAGTTATATGAATAACACAAGACATAAGACTATCCTTTTTTGGAAAACCAAAGAATAGAAAAGGCCATCATGAATGTTAACATGGTGAATTTGTAGCCTAATGAGGATGTATTTACTAAAACCATTACAAGGAACCAACATAGAGAGATAAGATTAACTCCTCTCAAAATGCCTCAAGACCAAGGAATTTGGATTGTGAAATAAGATAAATACCGAGACCCAATTGTAGAAAAGGGGTTGATGTATGAAGTTGCATAGATGTTGAGGAATATTCAACATTAAGCCACTACGGAAGGATATTCTACAATAGTAAATGCCCAAATGTATGGTCAAATTATGCACATTATGAAATATGATGGAGTTATAACCATGATGATAGATTTATTGAAGATAATAAGTATACTAAATAATGAATATATTCCTAGAACATTACAAATCTACTACATAATTTACTAGAATGTGCATAATGAGGGAAATATAAGACAAAAAAACATGTTTGGTATGTAAAAATAAATAAGCCATGGGATGTAGATGCACAAATCAACATTGAAGTTATAAGATATGAAATTTCAAATGTTATCTTTGATTTTGGTAGCATGGTTGACATGATCCCTAGGTCTACATGGGAGGTGATTGGATGGCCAATTCTTAGACAACCTAGTGACTTTGAGTTTAGAAGACTATGGATGAGTTAAACCCATTGATTGGTTAGAATATGTTGAGATCAAAGTTACAAAACTGAGCCTATGAGGTGACTTTGAAGTCATCAATATGAATATAATAAAAACCTATTATCCTATGCTGATTGAAAATAAATGGGGATATGATGGTTAGATGAATATCAATACTTTGAAAAGTTATTTAGATTTATATCAAGGAGATATGATTATAGTCATTCCTTTACATAAGGTGCACAAACCACACATCATTCCATCTAAACTAGAGTCTTCTTATGTCTCACAAGAAACCAACTAGATGAAGGTAAACTCTTAAGATAACCAAAAAGCTCTTCATACAATGGAGTAAAATTTATTTTTTGATTATAATAAACCTAATGTATAGTCTTTACTCACTAAAAAATGAATAATTATTAATAATGGAATCCTAAACCAATAATTAATCAGCCATTAGTACCTGAATTTATCATAGAAGATTGTGGATATATGTATGTTAAATTTCCAACTCACTAAAAAGTTGATTTTCTCTATCAAGTAGATGATCATATGAAAGATTATATAGATCCTATCAGAGAAAGAAACTTGTCTTTAGAAATAACTTCATTTTTAAGTGGAGACTCAGATATGGATCTATTTAATTGGGCTTATGGTAATCATTAACTTTGGCATATGATAATGATCTTTTCTAATGAATGATAAATTCATTCATAGTATTCAACCAAGGATATAAATCAATTCATTCTTAGCCTATGATCAATAAATGGGTTAGTGCCTTGAATTATGATTTGAAGGGAGCTTTAGTGACATGGTGGACAATTCATTGAAATGATCAACTTGATTGTGATGATGCATGCAAACTTATGATTAGCAGATTTCAAATACTATAGGTAACCAAAAGTAATTAGCCTTACTTTCAAGAAGGTGAGTTCCCTAAAATACATATCCACAAATGTGTTGAGGTTTGGACTGAAGAGTGTATGACACTTAAGTATTGGGTTTATATATTTCATTACACATTAACCACTTTACCATCATCTTGGTATATGTATCAAGAATGTAGGAGGGAGACAAAACATTGGGCATATGTGTAGAGTGACTTCATCCAAACTTTTGTTTTTGAAGATGAGAATCATGTGGTTCATAATGTGCTACTCAAAATCAAACAAATCCTATTCCATGGGTGCATATAGGATTTAAGCACCACTATATAATCTACTATGTAGAAGAATACAACTTATGATCTGAATAAAATACTATAAATGTATAAATTTGTCAATATAGAAGAACTATATCCTATGCAACCATGTCATTGAATAAAGGATGAAGAGGAGGAAACTAAATATTTAGATATTGATGATGATATTGATCTGACTAATTTGTTTAAACATGAATGTCTTGTAAAACCATTAAAATATCTAGTCATAGGACTTACTAAAGAATGAAAGATACATAACATAGATTCCAGAGGAGGAAGGGAAAAGAATGCTATAATAATTTATTATTGAGTAAAAATGAAAGATTTATCAACAACCTATTAAAAATCATGTGAAAAACATCAAAAGTGACGAAATTCATAAATTGGCACATATTGATGACTATTGGACTAAATCCAAAGTTTTATAAGCTATGTAAATCCTCTAGGATTATCAAGATGTGTTTCCCACAAAAATTTTAGAATTCAGTATAGATCCTTCCCTAGGTGAAATACATATTGAGCTCAAGGAATGTGCATGGGCCTTAAAATAAAAGTTCGTATAAATTATATCTAAATATGAACTTAAAATTTAAGGTTAAACTAGATAGAATGTAGGAAGTAGGTATAATCTATCCCCTAAAGAAGGTAGATTGGGTTAGTCCCATGGTAGTACATCCTAAGAAAATGGGGGAAATCAAAGTATGTGGTAAATATTGAATATTGAATGACACATATGTAAATGATCCATTTATAATTCCCTTCAAAGATGAAGTTTTGGAATCCATCATAGGTCATGAAGTTTACCCCGCCATAGATGGATTTAGTGGGTATCATCAAATACCCATCATAGAAGAAGATATAGCTAAAACAAATTTTGCCTCAAAATGGGGATCCTTTATATACAAGGTAAAGCCTTATGGCTTCAAGAATGCACTTTTAATTTTTTATAAAGTAATGGTGACTTTAAGGATTTCATTCATGACTTCATAAAAGTCTATTTAGATAATTGGGTAGTCTTATCTTTGTTTAAAGATCACTTGTCTAAGTTGTACCTCATGATAGAATGTTGTCAAGCTCTATGCATTACCTTGAATTAGAAAAAATGCTTATTATTTACACTTTTTGGTGTCCTATTAGGTCATGTGGTGTATATTGAAGGGATTTTGGAGGATCAGGCCAAAATTATAGTCATTATTAATATGCTTCCACTATTCAAATCAATTGAAATGTGATCCTTTATTTTCCACATAGTTTACTATTGGAAGTTCATCAAGGGATATGCAACAATTTCTTCCCCATTAGAGTGTTTGTTGTGAAAAGGTAAGAATTTTATATAGACCCTTGAGTGTTAGGAAAATTTCATAGAATTAAAGTATAAATTGGTCATTGTACCTATTTTAGTCTTTCTAAATTAGAGTAAGCCCTTTCATGTGTGCATTGATGCTTTTGGTATTGTAGTCGGTGTTATGATTGCATAACTAGGAGATGGTGGATTAGACCACCCCATACATTTTACAAGTGAAAATTTATTTGATGTTGAAAATAATTACATAATAAATTAAAAGGAAGCACTGGATATAGTGTTCATAGTAAAAAAAATTAGACATTATCTTCTTATGATACCATTTGAAGTTTTCATAGATCATTAAGCTTTGTGCTACCTAGTCAATAAGCCTATGATCAAAGGATGAATTTTAAGATGGTCAATGCTCTTTTAAGAATTCTAATTTTACATCAACATCAAACTAGGTAGAGAAAATGTTAGTCCAGATCATCTTAGTCACAACAAAAATCAAGAAGATCCAGAAGACCTATAAGAAAATTTTCCTTATGCTCATCTATTTAGAGTTTTTATGATACCTAGGAATTTTGATGAAATTTATAATTTCCGAGAACAAGGGGTATTCCCTATGTAATACCAAGAAAGAGAAAATAAATAGTTTTTCACTAGAGCTCTAGCATATACTCTTATAAATGAGTAATTATATCATTTGGGGAAGGATGAAGTACTATGTAGGGTAATTTTAAAACATAAACATCCATAGCTCTTACAAATAGCACACCAATAAATATTAAGATGTCACACTACTAGAGAATCTATTACATGTAAACTATTATAGAGTGGATTATGGTGGATGAATATTGTTTAGGATGTACATAGAGTAGCATAACATTGTGATGTATGTCAATGAATGGGTAAGCCACACTAGAAGGATGAAATGCCCTTGTAACCTTTATTAGTTGAATAACCTTTTAAATAGTGGGGCATCAATTTTGTAGGACATATCAATCACCCAAGTAAATGCAACAAATCTTGGAATATTATCACTATGAAAAATTACTTTGCCAAATGGGTTGAAGTAGACGTGACACCTAGCTATGGGGTGAAGGATGTAGTAAAGTTATTTTATGAGAATATTATCACATGATTTGGATATGCCATCAATCTCATTAGTTATTGAGGGAAAAAATTCCTAATCAATACCATCAAATATCTTACTAAATAATTCATGATTTCCCATCATAAAAGTACTACACACCATATATAAGCTAACATATAAGTTGAGGATTTTAATAAGGTATTGGTCAAGATGTTGACAAAGATATGTGATGTCAAGAGGGATTATTTAGAAGATTGCATTCCTATGATTCTTTAGGATTATATAATGCACTATAAGAGGGATATAGGTTTTATTCTATTTTAGTCAGTCTATGGGCTTGAATCAATAATACCTATGGAATATTTGGTACCTAGTCTATGCATTGCAATGGTTATGAGACTAGGGGATTGTGAGTCTCTCACTAATAGGATTCTTGAATTGAATCATATAGATAAGTATTGATGTAGAGCATCTTGGATGTAGGAAGTTCATAAGAAGAGTTAGAAAGCACGTAATGATAGGAACTTATGACATAAGGAATTCCACAAAGATCAACTAGTTTTGTTATATGATAGTCACTTAAAAGCATTTATGTGTAAATTACAAATCAGGTGGAAAACACCTTACATTATACATGAATTATCATATCAAGGAAACATTATTTTTAGATATCTAAAAGGAATCATTATAATAAGGTGAGTTAATGGATGTAGGCTTAAGCCCTACTACCAATAGTCTTAATTGATCTCTTTTTGCCAATTGAGTGGGTGTTGAGTAACACTGAGTAGATTAAAATTTATGATTTTTGTCTATTTTCTTGTGTGTTTATTTTTATCTGCATGTGTTTGTATATGATATATTCACCATATTTTTGAACCATGATAATAGGTATAGCATGTGCCACCTATGTAAAAAATAATTTAGGTGTGTCATTGTTCATCATATCAGCAATGAAAGAATACAATTAAGTTTGGGAAATGTATGGTTAAGTCACATTAGCCAAGATCTCAGCCATATAATGATCATCCTTAGTAGCTAATGTCAAATCCTAGGTTTGATTGATCTAATATTCACCAAATTAATGGTCGATCAACATCATTAGTACACACCCCAATATAAAAATCAAATAATATAACAATGTATCTCGATGCATATGCCAATAAATAATCACCTTTTTTACCAGATCGGATAAGATTTTCCACATCAACATTAAAATTGATATCAAAAGGATAGCTTAACATGGAATTTACATGGAAACTAATAGGTGTGAAATCAATAAAAGCATAAGGTTGTGAACCAAGTTTGCATTTAATTATTTTAACCATTTTATGAGCTAAAATTATAGATCTGAGCTAACTTATATAGTGCATAAATAAAAAAGTTTCTACTTTTTAGTATTCAAATACCATGGACCATTCATAGCTCATTAAAAACTTAATAAATGCTCAAAGGGAAGTAATGGGCATCAATCTTGAACTTTGATAGACTAATATACTATACAAAACCATTTGATTACCTTTAAGTACTAGAACAAAAACCCTTTTGGTTAAATCCAGTAGATGTTGCACAACTAGTTACTCTTGCATCCCCACATAGTTTCTAGAACACAAATGTCTAATGCTTACTTTAGATGCTTACCTTTGATAATTTGGGGTAGATTGTACAAATTATACTCAATTTCTATAATGAGGGTAACATTTACATTATCCCTAATATCACTATCATCATCAATATTGAAGTAATGGCCAGAGCTTAAGCATGTTTGTACAGGGTAATTCTCTTACTCCTTGTAAGTCAGGAATGCCTCATATCCTTTAGGAAGTTAGAGACACATATGTCTAGGGTCTATAGGAATCAAAATTAAAAATATACAAGATGAACCAGTACACATCTTGGTCATGTGCATTACATGTAGATTCTGATAGACTATTAAGTCTACAAAACAAATCCCTAAAAGAGTGGTTGACATTACACAATGTGCATTACATGTAGATTCTGATAGACTATCAAGTCTACAAAACAAATCCCTAAAAGAGTGGTTGACATTACACATCACATGATCTATCATAATGAGAAATTTAACTAGCCAAAGTACTTTGTATAAGATTTTCCTAAAAATATTAACAAGTGTTGCATAACTTACAAGTAGACCTTCTAGTATAAGTTATTGATATTCCTTCTATATTTCACTCAATGGAATTCATTAAAGGAGAGGTGTACCTAGATATAAACTACTAACCAATGCAATAATTTTGTAATTTGATATGGATACCTAAGCATGATGCCCTAGATCATGAAGGAAAGTTTAATCAGTGGTGGGAGGAGTGTTTGGAGCTTATTATTACACTATTGTCACTTTGCCTCCAAAATGCATATTCATTAATATACATGAGCTACCTAGATTACCATATGGACCCCTACCATATTATTTTACCATGACCATGGTATAGGCCAAGGTCTCTAAGAAAAAATCATATACATCTAGGCATGTGACACTTCTTCAAGCAATACCACCTAGCATAGTAGTTCTTTTAACATATCCATAACTAGCAGCTAAAACTTTGTAGAATTAAAAAGGAAAGCATAAGATCTCCTCAGAACAAAAACCATCACCTCTACCAAAGCATAAGATGAGGAGAATAATATTTTTATTGGATGATCCTAAGATACCATAGATCATATGCTCCCATGACCTACCTTAGATGAGGACTAATAAGTAAGAGGTCTACTAGGTAATGATTGCAGATATGGAAGGTGAATTTTATGAGAAGGAGGAGGATAAGGAGTTTTTATTCTAAAATGTAGTGTGCACAATTTAATTACATAAGAAGGTCCCTTGAAATATTTGGGTGGAAATACCACCATGTCTGACATCTATATTTGTTGACATTGTGCATGAAGAGGATGAAAAATGAAGAGGATGAAAAATGTAGAGAATGGTTAAAATATTTGATTAAAAACCTTTCACCACTTTTCAACCATCAAAATATTTGATTAAATACATAAAATTTTTAGGATACTCTAGTATATATACCCAAAACCTAAAAATATGCTAGGGTTTCTCCTACTCTTAAATAATGCATATTTAGTAGGGAATCCATTATGTAGGAAGTATAGCCTTCTCCTTCTTTTAATTCACTACCAACCAAACATAAGATGGTTATTAGGGATCAAGAAAACATATATTTATATATTTTTTATCTAATTGAGTGATTCATTACCCATAAAATAAGACCCTACTATCAAAGATTTAAAACTAGATCAAACTATAGCTAAAGATCCAAAGAATTCATGGGAGGAAGTAGTTGACACAACAAAATGGTGATTCCATCAAGAAGAAAATAAGTATAAGAAGAATTAGGCACAATAATAATAAATTGAGTAAGCATGTCATCAAGATAAGTAATTTGAGGCCAAGCAAAAGGCCTAAGACGTAGATGCTCAATACCAACAAGATATCAAGGGTACACCATAAAATATAGATGAAGAGTAGAGGAATAAAGAGGTTGTGCTTGGTTCCAAATCCAAGGTAGAAGAAGATAAGTAATGAAAAGATGAAGAAGCATAGGAAAAGAAGGCTATGTATCATGCCACTCTTTCCCTGTAACAAGTCAATGAAGGTGGGAGGAAGAAGAATGAAGATGATGTTGAAGCCTTGTCGAAATAGTAGGATCAAGTACAAGAAACACAAATCCATACAACTAAGGCAAAAGTTGATCTAGAGGCATAGGTTTAGGTAAATTCTAAATAAGATAAGGCTATTTTACTTGAAGAGCATAAAAAGGAAGAAGAGTGTGCATGGAAACAATAGTAAAATAAATAAGAAAGGAAGAAAGTAGAGGAACAAGAACATAAAAAGAAAGTTGAGGAAGAGGAGCTAAAATGAAAAGTAGTGGAGGAAGAAAAGATAAAATAGGATGAAGACATTGTGAAATAAATCAATAATGAAGAAGATGCTAAGGTGAAGCAAAAACAAGTGCATATATAATAGCATCAAGGTGGGTCATAGTAGCTAGTGCAAGAAGAAGACAAATTCGTAGCTACAACAAGTGAGTAGCAATCAACCTTACCTTTGGGAAGAGTCTATCTCTAAGACATTGTAACTATAGGTGCTTAGTGTACTTCATTTTCCCTTCCACTTATGACCATGCCATGACTTATTCCTTTAGATACCATAGAAAATTTGATAGCCTTCCCATTTTAGTAGGAAGCATTGATATATGTTTTATGTTACTATTGAAGAAGTAATTGGAGGGCATTGTGGCATTCTAAGAGTCCATTACATAGAAGGCTAACTCACTAGATTAGGAGGTAAATAAATATAAGGCCAAGAACATCGATTTGAAGGCCCAAATACTTGAAGCTACAAAATAAATCCAAGATACTTATCTATATTTGGTCACTCAAGCAATCAGGGACCAAGTAATGATCAACCAACATAGACTCAAGACACTTGTCTCTAAGTTAAAAAAATATTGGTACATATCAAAAAAACTACATGCATTAGGAAAATTGGACTATATGTCAAGGCCAAGGCTACCACACTCATCAATATTATAGAGGAGTATCAAGGAATTATTGACACTATCATAGTTTAAGCTTAATAGCCCACATGCAACTTATTTGATTAGAATCATTAGTTAGATAATACATTAGCCACTTTTAGTATAGAATTTTCAAAGGCCACCACAACTAAAGAAACCATGGGAAACTATACTACAACTATGGATGAGAATGATGGATCACTCTAAGAATCATTAAATTCTAGGGACAATGTGTGTGAAAACCTTCTAAATTGGTAGAACAAACTATTACACAATTCTTTCATTAGCCTTCAAGATCAAAGACACATAGATAAGATGGATTAGTTGAGTGGAGAGATTAAGATAAGGTATGAAAACACCAAGGCAACATTGATCATCATTGATGATGAAGAACTCAAATAGATCATCAAATACCATGCTCCATTATGAAACATACTACATTTGATAGAATAAGTGATGTTGGATAAGAATGCATAAAAAATATATATGACTCCTTTCACCAGCTCAATTACGTATATTGTGAATACACCTATATATAAGCCACAATAATAGATCTAATATACCTTCATATAGTGCAAGGCTTCTTAGTCCTAGTCGAAAGACTCTTTTGATTAGCCTTTATTTGCATCCATGCCACCACCTTTGAGTTAAATACTGCATAGAGTACAAAATTTGAAAATTTTGTATAAAATTTTACATTAGGGAAGACTTAGTAAGATAATTGGAGCCAATTTTGTTAAAACCCCATGAAATTTTGGAATGTTATTATCATTAATGTCAAAAGGGTGAATCATGTAAAGACATAATGGTCATTAATTCAAAGGTCTATTTAGACAAGATGCATTGAGAAGAGTGTGGTAATGAGAGTTTTAATTAATGAAGGGTGTTTATATGAGTGTTTACATGAGAGAGAAGAGTGTTTTAATACAAATAATGTATGCATAGGAAGCATAGTGTATAAATATGTCATTGATGTCATGAAATGAAGAGGTTTAGGGTGAGCCATGTGACAATAAACAATTTGAAGGTGAGAGATAATTTGAAATAAAGAGATAATTTGAAGGAAACTAATATATTTTAGTTGAATGAAAATAAAAATTGATGTCAATAATGATGTCAAAGGTTTTCAAGTACATAAAAGAGTGATATCAAGTCATATGATACTTAGTCATATGGTTTTAGGTCTATATGAGGCTATGAAAGATTACTATCATTATAAATCTAATGATGTAGTGATATGATTAAGGTTTAATGTCTTATATCTTCTTGGTTTATGTTTTTTTAGGTCATGACATGAAAAGACCTTGTAAGAAGGTTTGAGCATCGTGGCTTAGTGAGATGAGTGAAAATAGGCATGAGTGTATGTATGAGGTTATTTGAGTCATTTTAATACTCATTAGAGTCTCAAGGCCAACATACAAGGGTAGGACCTTCAAATCAAGTCTACACCCAGACCACTCCTAGACCCTGCCTAGCCTAATGAGATATCATAATCTATTATCAAGACATGTGAAGGATGTATGGAAGTTTTTAATCATGAGAGAGGTTGATTTAGTATGTTATTAATGTATATATTACATGGAAAGAGTCATGAATGTTAGTTTTAAGGCCTAATGTGGTTTCCAAACAAGGTTTAGAGAGCAGAGAGAGAGAGAAATATAGTAGCCTAATGAAGGGTCATGATCATATTTTAAGGTGTTAAAGATCATGTAATAATTTTCAAAGTTTATTTATGTTGTTTCAATTTTTTCATGTAGTTTTTGATCAAGGTTTTCAAGAAAAGGCATAAAAAGTGGTTTTTAAGTCTCTTGAGTACACAAAATGAAGGATTCTCAACCTAAGAAGGATTTTATTGTGCTCATTAGCTTGCCAAAAATTTGAATGGAAACCTAATAAATTCATGTTATATGGGTAAGGGTCCTAGATCAAAATTATAGGCATTAGTTTTTGATTTGAGGGGCTATGCTTTATGAATGATTGTTAAGAGTGAAAATAGGTTTAAATCCTCTTAAAACCCTAATAAAGACACAATGTTGAATATGTTGATAAAAAGTGACTATAGTGGATTTTTATGATAATTTAAGATATTGGATATTATATTGGACTCTCCCAAGTACCTCTAGTGGTATTGGCTAGAGAGATGAGAGAGAAAATGTTGAGTTACAGGATTATTTATGGAGAAGTTATTGTAGAAGTCAAAAGTTGCATTGGAAAAATTAAGAAAATGGATGGAAGAATAAGGTAGAGATTCATGTTTCATGTCCATGAAGTTTTATGGATAGGTTCTAGTCATCAAGTGTGATAGACTAGTCATTCAAGTTATCTAGTCGCTAATAGACCTAATGGTGCAAATAATGAAAAACCCAAGCAATAGTGAGAAGATGAATAAGAACATGTTATCATGATAGAAATATTAAAAAAAGTACATGATTTTATTTTGATAATTTAAATTAATGATATTCTTATTATAGGTTTTGGAGGTCAGTGTAAGTGAAGAAAATGTGTGTTTAGGATTGGACTGTGAGACTGTAAGTCAAGGAATTGGTCTATAAGACCAATATTTCACATTATACCTTGTGAATTTTTCACTTTATAATTTTATTAATATGTCATAGGGTCATTTTCATGCATCAAGATTCAATAAATATGTATACCTAATTGGTTGAAGTCTAATTCTTTATGATTATGTATTTGAGTATTTTGGTAGTTTTGAATGAATAAGTTATATAGTTGTTCTTGAGCCATTATTGTCTGAGTGAACTTGTTCCAAGTATTTTGGGATGTTAATTATTTAATTTATTATATTATTATACATTTAATTTTTCATGGGAGAGATATTAAAGGAATGATTGTACTTCATTCTTGTAAGATAGTTTTTGAGGTATACATGCCAAATAGGGAAGTTTGTCCTAAAGAGGGATTCAAGGTATGAAGAAGGGATGAAGATATAAAAAAGCATGGAATAGTTTATGATAATTTATTTTTAAAGTTTTTGAGTGGTGTGTGATGGTTGTATAAGTCCATCTAAATCAATAAGATCAATTCTCAGCATCAAGAGAGTAGACCTAATAAAGTAGGTCTCAATGAGATCTAAGGGTGAGTAAGACCAATGTTGGTCATTGAGTCAGAGTGTTCCAAGAGAATTAATATGACCATAAGTTTATATATATATATATATATATATATATATATATATATTAAGAATATTTTTTATGTTCTAGTTACATGACATGTAGGCGATCAAGCATGAGAGAGATCAGATAGTGTTTGAGTACACACATACCTAATGAGATAGTGAGTTACAAGGAGTGTTTCATGAAGTAGTTGAATCAATAATGTGTTATTTAGATTAGAAGAGGTTATTTGGGATATATTTAAATTTTATTTTAAATAATATTTTTATCTATATAAGTGTAATGTTTTCTAAGGGATCATGTTCTACATGTTACAAGATAGACCTAATGTAATTAGGTCTCCATGAATCTTAAGGAGTAAGGCATAATTGAGCTATGGCAAACCAATGTGTGATAAAATTATTATTGAAACATGTTTATAATAATTAATAAGACCTATTACATGGATTAAATTAGAGGTTAAGGGTGTGTGGCTGACCAAATGGTGTATAAACAAGAGACTAGTATATATGTAAGGCAGTTTAGGCCTATTTGTTTTTGTTAGAGAGTTGTATGTGAAAACAAATGAAATAACACATTATTGAGTAGAAGGAGGTATCATATACCATTATATGATTATATATTATCTTTAATTAATACCTAAAGTGTGTCTTCATATGAATATCAAGGTCATATGAACTAATCATTCTTGAAGAGACCTAGTTGAGTGAAAAAGCCTAGAAGGCAGTCTGAGAGGGTTAAAGAGTGTGAAGAGCTGAAGAGGTGGTAATCATATGTTTTATAAAAAACAAGATGTTCTAAAGGTAATCAAAACAATTAGGTTTTTGATTTGGTATTGAGTCATCTAGGGTATTGGCGCCTCCTTACAAGTAGGTAGTTGTTAAAGCCTAGTCAAGTAGGTGCTTGGCTAGTTGGGGTTGGTGTTCCATGTGGAGTTGGTACTTCACTAAATTTTATGTTTGAATTATATTATTTTATTCAATATGAATATATAAATGGGTTTTATTCCCTTTAAGGTTTTTCCACATATATGACTTATTCTTATATTTCATGTTTATGTGGATAATTCCCTTGCTTGCTATCTAAAGTTTGATTGAATGGTTCATGATTGCATAAGTGTAAATTGAAATAATGGTTTTGAAGACTGATTCACCCCCCCACCCATATTATTCATTGTGATTCTAATAATTGGTATAATATCAAGTCAATTTATGCAAGCCTAACAACCTAAAGGACATCCTATAAGCAAGGATGTCTAGTAGTCAAGTTCAAGGAGGTTTCTCTATCTATAAGGCTCCATTATTCAATGGAACTAATTATTCATTTTGGAATATTATAATGAGGACATATCTAATTTTAATGGGACATGACATATGGTAGTGAATTTTGGATGGATACATTCCACCTCCTACACCACCAATTGATATAATAGGCAAGAAGGAAAGTGAAAGCAATTCCAAGGAAATGAATGACATTCTATGTGACCTATCAGAGGCAAAGTTTTTAAAGGTTATGAACTATGAGTTAGCTATGGTAATATGGGACAATTTGAATATTATATATTAATTAGACACCAAGGTCAATATGGATAAATTACACACCCATAAAAGGTAGTTTGAAAGTCTAAGTATGAAGGAAGATGAGAGAATTTCATTCTACTTGTTAAGGGTTGATGAAGTTGTCAAATTAATTAAAGGTAGTAGAGAAGAATTGCAATATTATATAATTATTCAAAAGGTATTGATATCTCTAACCTCTAAATTTTATTCAAGGGTGTCTATAGTAGAATAAATGCAAGATCTAGATATACTTCAGATGGATGGGTTTCATGGCATCTTAACTACCTATGAGATGAGAACAAATGAAGGAAGACATCCAAATAAAGAAACAACTTTCAAAGCTAAGAATAATTTAAAATCCAAGAAGGTCAAGGATGAGGTACATTTAGATATTGATGATTATGAACTAATAGCCATATTTTCTAGGAAATTAAGGTTTGGATTTGGTAAGTACAAGGGTAAGTTGCCTTTCAAATGTTTCAACTATGGTAATATTGGTCACTTTGAATCTAAGTTCCTATAAAGGATAAAATTAAGCATGATGAAGAACATGATGAACATCATGGTAATGATAAGAAGGTATACAATCCTAATAAAATCATGAAAGATTTTAGGAAGTATGAAGGTAGGAAAGGGTCATTCAAGAACAAGATAGGTTTTTATACCAAAGAAGATAATAGCTCATTTGATGTGACATAAGTACATATGACAGTGATGATGATAGTAATAAAAATTAACATGAAAATAATGAAACCTTATTCATGGCTATAGAAATAGACAATGAGGGTTACTCAAAAGGGAAAGGACTTATGGATGATGAAGAATCAAATGGAGAAGAGGCTAAAGTGAACCTTGAGGTAGAATTGGTGAGTTTTCTAGAAGAGTTAAAGTTATAAAGATTGAATAATCATAAACTAAGATCATTAGTTAAGGACTATGAAGGCTAGATTGATTTTTTTGAAGAGAGACTGAGTAACACATCTAAAGAGCACGATGAGATCATCAATTAGGTTAAAACTTAGATGGAGATAGTCACTACTAGCCTAAAGGATAATGAAGAAGAATGCACTAGGTATGAATACAAAATAGATTCCTTAAAGTTAGAATTAGATCAAGCAACAAGAAAGATGAATACCTATGAGAAGTTTGAAAAGAGAACTAAGGCTCTAGATGACATTTTAAGTAGTCATAAGTCTTCCAATGATAAGGCAGGTCTTGGTTTCAAAGTTGATCAAAAGGAGAACAAGGATAATTCTATTGTGAAAAAAAGGTCAACCTCAGAAATAATATGAAGCTAAATTCTATTAGACAACCTAACACCATCAGGTATTGAAATTGATTCAATGGTTATTATTTATCATGTAATCAATTTATTAATACAGAAAGAGAGTGTAGAAGACCCTCCAAGAATGAGTACTCATAGAACTAAGGAATAAGTCATAATTTACATCAGTGAAGATATATGAGTGATGTTGTTTGCTATAATTATCTTAAATTTGGTCATATTTCAATATTTTATCATCATGACATCAAGATAGAATAAGAAGATTCAAGCTTCTAGAGTTCAAAGACATACCAAGGTGTGAAAGCCAAATATAGTCAAGCTTAGTTCTGATCAGTCTATAAGCCAAAGTGGATTGTTTACTATGGTAGAGCATAGGCCAGATATTTAAGAGTATCAAATGTGTTCATTATCAACTTAGATTATTGACCACATAGATGATGAAGAGGCCAAGCCAAAGAGACTAATGAAGCCTAAAAGTATCCTAAAGGATCATCAGTCTTATGAGAGCATGGAGATCTAGCAATCTCTTGAGATTGTGTTATTCTAGTTCCCTATGGTAAGGTATGAATTCACTAGGATTCATGGACACACTCATTTGTTAGTGGAAGCTTGGTAGCTATCATGAAGACATGTTGAATAATGTTGATAGAGTTGGAAGTGTTATTTGTATATAAGAGGTAAGTAAAAAAATTGTTCCTTATTTCTATAAATTTGTAGTTGAGCTTGATCTATGTTGATAATTAATATTGGTATCAAGATGTTTGAAGGAAGATGAGGATGGTCTGAGAGTCCTAATGACTCAAGTGGTGATCTCAAGCTATGAAGATAGGAGGAGCCCATAATTCTTCAATTGATGTCAATAATATGGTGACATAGTGTGTGATCAAAGGTTTAAGTCATATCAATCATATTAAGGACAAGAGCTAGTTCTAAGACAATGATCAATTTGTGAGAGTGGTTGTCATTTAGTGTCTATGATTAAAGGCATCATCTTAGGGGGATATTTGAAGTTATATCTTGTTCATTAAAATTCATGTACTATGATCAAATGGTAGTTTATAGAAAACCCTTTATCATTAATGTCAAAGGGGGTGAAAAACCAAAATGGGGAGATGATAATTATCAAGTTTTAGTTTGTTTTCCATCCATGAAAAAGGTGGAGTTTCTTGGCATGTTATTGTCAATGATGTTAAAATGGTGTATTACTTATAGACATAATGGTCATTAATGCCAAATGTCTATTTGGATAAGATGCATTGAGAAGAGTGTGGTCATGAGAGTTGTCATTCATGAATGGTGTTGCCATGAGTGTTTCCATGAGACATAAGAGTGTTTAAAGACAAATTATGTCTACATAGGAAGTATAGTGTATGAAGAAGTGAACATGTCATTGATGTCATGACATGAGGAGGTTTAGGGTGAGCCATATGGAAAGAGACAATTTGAAGGAAAGAGATAATTTGAAGGCAAGAGATAATTAGAAGGAAAATAATGTATTTTATTTGCATGAAAGTCATGTTGGAAATATTATCATTGATGTCAAAGGTTTAGCATTATTGGTCATAAATACCCCATTGCATTTAATGATGTTTGTAATAGTTATATCTTGGCTAATGTGTGTTAATATTTATTTAATATTAATGAATATATTTTTGGTTGCATATAAGACAAAATAAGGGCCCATGGAGAAGTCAAAGAGTCATGGGGTAAAGACAAAGAATAATGGGACGCATTTTCCCATGAAGAGTCATCTTGGGGAATTCCAAGAGTCACCAAGTGAAGACAAAAGAGGAAGGGCATAATTTCTCATGAAGGGACACTTTGAGGAATATGGAAAGTCACTAAGATAAGGACAAAAGAGGAAAGGACATTTTTTCTTATGAAGGGTCACCATATGACTTTTCAAATGCAAGGATACAAAGGGTCATACAAGTTTGGCACCATTTTCCATGAGGATTGAAGGGTTATAAAGGGGGAAGGCCAAAGGTCATTTGGAAAGCTATAAATAAAGGATTGAGAATCCATTTGTAATGTGTGAGAGAGATTTTGATTTGATATAGTAATATCTAGCTTAGAAGAGAAATGGGAGAGACGAGTATGAATTTTATTTGTTATATCTAGCTTAGAAGAGAAAAAGTGAGAGAAGAAAGAGATATTGTAATGAACTATCATTTGTTGAGATAGCAACATTGAGAGATAGTTGTGTGGTATACATAAAGGGGTTGGTGTTCCTATGTGTTGGTGCTCACAAATTGTTGATATGTTGGTACTCAGCAAAGGGGTTGGTGCTCTTGTGGGTTAGTGCTCATGAATTGTTGTTGTGTTGGTGCTTAGAAAAGGGTTTGGTGCTCTTATGGATTGGTACTCATGAATTATTGTTGTGTTGGTGCTCAACAAAGTGGTTGGTGCTCTTATGGGTTGGTGCTCATGAATAGTTGTTGTGTTGGTGCTCAACAAAGGGGTTGGTGCTCCTATGAGTTGGTGCTTGTGAATATTGTAGTTTGAGTTAGTGCTCATTCATATACTTGAGATTTTTCTTCATTGTTTTTCCCACATTGGGTTTCCACATTAAATCTGGTGTCTCTCTTTATCTTGTGTGGTGTTTATTATTTTAGTTTTATTGCATATCTTAAATGTATGGTTAAGTGAAATTTGATTAAGGGAAAGTTTATAAGATTTATGATATACTAATTCACCCCCCCTCTTAGTATATCCCATGCTTAACAATTGGTATCAGAGCATGTTCCTTCAGAAAGCGTTTAACAGCTTGAAGGTAGATCAAGGAAAGCATAAGATGGCCAAGTAGCTAAAGAAGGAGAATCAAGAGTTGAAATATGTGGTCGAGGATCTTAAGGAATAGGTGTGTATCTTGGAGTCTAAGTTAGTTATAGAATCAAAATAAGATAAGATGTTTATTCAAGATCTTAACAATCAGCTAGAGGTTGCAAATTCAAGTTTGAAATTAAGAGAAGAAGAGTGTAATTAGTTGAAGGTTAAGTTAGGTTCTTTAAAGGATAATCATGAGAAGTTAATAATCAAGGTTGAAAAAGATCGTGAAATATGAGTCCAAGGTAAGAAGGATATATATTTTAAAGGTGAATTAAAGAAGCCAATAAGGCAACCCAATGCTTTCAAGTTTTCAAATTCTTTTCATGGCCATTATTTGTTTGTCATCATGTTAGTCATAGGGCAAGAGACTATATGAGGAGAAATAATCAGTCAAAGGGAGATCTCAGTCATATTCAAGAAAAAGGTATGAAAAATGTTGTTTGTTTTTTTTGTCATAAGGTTGGACATATTGCTAAATTATGTCCAAATAAAGTAAAGAGATCTTCAAGATATGTCAAAGGATACAGAGCCCCTAGAAAATATGAGAAGAGTCAAATTAAGGTTTGGAGACCTAAAATAGTAAAGGTTGATCAGGTTGAGTTTAAGAGTGAAAATAAATTACTTGCTATAGTAGATAAAGAATTAGATAGGATGGACTGTGAAGAATCTTAGGTTATATTTGAGCATGAGCTTTGTCAAGATAAGACAGTTTCAAGAGTTGAGAAGATGAAAAACATAATAAATGATGAGGTTAGTAAGTCAAATAAGTTAGACATGCTTAAATGGATTCTAAGAGAAAGACACAAGGAAGAAATAGAAGAGATGTGGGAATCTCTTGAGACTTATTTCTAGGACCCTTTGTGTGGGGTGTCTCTTTTAGGCTTCAAGGAGACACTTTTAAGAAAAATTGAAGCATGGTGGATGCTATTGGGTCTTGGCTATGTTGCATGACAAGAAGGTGAGTTGGCAGATTAATTTGTTTATCATTTGAGGGAATAGATTTTGAATAAAATTTTGCACCAGTGTTAAGGTTAGAGGCTATTAGAATGTTTCTTGCATATGCAGTGTTTAAAAGTTTTAAAGTGTTTCAAATGGATATGGTCATAAGAAATTAGAATGTTGAAAAAGAGCTAATAGTTTTAGAAATAAGGAGAAGGAAACTCATATAGAATCAATCAAGAAGGATCATAGTTTTAAAGCTCCATTCATCAAGAAGAAGGTTCATACATGTTCATGATAGAAGAAACAACTTGAAGATTCTATGATGGTTCAGATAGCTTTTCATGTAATAAATGAAGATCATCCATGGCTAGTTGATAGTAGATGTTCGAGGCATATGACAAGAGATAAGAGTAAGTTCATAACTCTAAAGAAGATCAATGGTGGCACAGTGAAATTCAGAGATAAAACCACTACTAGGATAGCCAGAAAAGGTACATTGAGTTTGGATAATGGTAGAACCAATACTAAGAATGTTTTATAGGTAAAAGGTCTTAAGCATAATCTATTAAGTGTAAGTCAAATATGTGATCAAGGATACACATTAAAATTTTATGCAGAAGGTTGTGATATTAGAAGAAAAGATTCAAATGAGTTGATTGCAGATGCTCAAAGGATAGGCAACAATTTATATGTATTATCAGATATCTTCTCAAAGGCACGATCAAAGGACACCTTCAAGGATCTACAAGAGGAGTTGGGAGTACTTTCTTTTACTTCCTACCATTGAATTTTAGCATCAGTTGAGGGAGAGCTAACTGCTAGATCTAGGTAGGCCCTTTGCCATTAATGTCAAAGGGGGAGAATAACAAGTATAGGTATAGGTGAAAAAATAGGTACAGGTTACTATAGTAAGGGGGAGTTATTGTATGTTTTTAGATGATAGTATGTGAAGGTTTTATGATGTGGCAATTTCAGGATTGAGGTTGCCATCATTGACAAAGGGGGAGATTATTGGAAATATTTTCATTGATGTCAAAGGTCTAGCATTATTAGTGATAAGTGCCCCATTGCATTTAATGATGTTTTTAATAGTTATATCTTGGCTAATGTGTGTTAATGTTTATTTAATATTAACAAATATATTTTTGGTTGCATATAAGATAAAAGAAGGGCCCATGGAGAAGTCAAAGAGTCATGGGGTAAAGATAAAAGAAGAATGGGATGCATTTTCCCATGAAGAGTCATCTTGGGGAATTCCAAGAATCACCAAGTGAAGACAAAAGAGGAAGGGCACAATTTCTCATGAAGGGACACTTTAAGTAATATGAAAAGTCACCAAGATAAGGACAAAAGAGGAAAGGATGTTTTTGCTTATGAAGGGTCACCATATGACTTTTCAAATGCAAGGATACGAAGGGTCATGCAAGTTTGGCACCATTTTTCATGAGGAATGAAGGGTCACAAAGGGGAAAGGCCAAAGGTCATTTGGAAAGCTATAAATAAAGGCTTGAGAATCCATTTGTAATGTGTGAGAGAGAGTTTGATTTGATATAGTAATATCTAGCTTAGAAGAGCAATGGGAGAGATGTGTATGATTTGTATTTGTTATATCTATCTTATGAAAGCAAAGGTGAGAGAAGAAAGAGATATTGTAATAAACTATCATTTGTTGAGATAGCAACATTGAGAGATAGTTATGTGGTATACACAAAGGGGTTGGTGCTCCTGTGGGTTGTTGCTCATGAATTATTGTTGTTTTGGTGCTTAGTAAAGGGTTTGGTGTTCATATGGGTTGATCCTTGTGAATTATTGCTATGTCGGTGCTCAACAAAGTGGTTGGTGCTCTTATGGGTTGGTGCTCATGAATAATTGTTGTGTTGGTGCTCAAAAAAGGGGTTGGTGCTCCTAAAAATTGGTGATTGAGAATATTTTAGTTTGATTTGGTGATAATTCATATACTTGAGATTGTTTTCCATGGTTTTTCTCACAGTGGGTTTCCATGTTAAATCTAGTGTCTCTCTCTATCTTTTGTGGTATTTATTATTTCAGTTTTATTACATATCTTGAATGTATGGTTAAGTGAAATTTGATTAAGGGAAATTTTATAAGATTTATGATATACTGATTCACCCCCCCTCTCAGTATATCACATGCTTAACAAGTCAAAAGTGATGTAAATAATTATGTCAAAGGTGTTTACGTACATAAAAGAGAGATATCAAGTCAAATGGTGCTTGGTCATATGGTTTTAAGTATTTATGAGGTCATGGAAGATTATTTTCATTATAAATAGAATGGTGCAATGATATGAATAAGGTGTAATGTTTTATATCTACCTTTTTGATGTTTTTTTGAGGTCATGACATATAAGGAATAGGTCAAGACATAAAGTGCTTAAGTAGGCTAAACCTAGTTATGGCATGAAGAGACCTTGTATAATGGTTTGAGCATGGTGGCTTGGTGAAATGAGTGAACAAAGTAAATATTGGATGTATGATCATGTATGTGAGTCATTGGAACATTCATGAGAGTCTCAAGGTGATCTATAAGGTTAGGACCTTCATATCAAGCTTGTACCTAGACTACTCCTAGACCTTACTTAGACTAGTGAGGTTATATGATTTGTTGTCAATTCATGTGATGGATGTATGGTAGAAATTAAGAATGAGATAGGTTTTTTTAGTATTCTAGTTAGGTAGAGAGTGCATGGAAATATGAATGAAGGTTAGTTTTAAGTCCTAATGTGGTTTGTAAGTCAAGGTCTAAAGAGCAAAGCGAGAGAGAGAGTGTGGCCTAATGAAGGGTCATGATAATATTTAAAGCTTTTTGAGCTCATGTAGGAATTTTTAGTGGTGAGTTATGATGTTTAGAGTTTTTTCATATAGTTTTAGGTCAAGGTTTACAATAAAATGCGTGAAAATTGGGTTTTAGGTCTCTCGAGTGCATAAAATGAAGGGTTCTCAACTTGAGAAGGATTTTCTTGTGATCATTAGTTATTATCAAATTTTCATGGGAGACTAATTAGTTCATGGTATATGGGGATGTTTCCTATATCAAAATTCTATGCATTATTTTTTGATTTGATGGGTTATGCTTTATGAACAATCGTTAAGAGTGGAAATAGGTTTAAACCCTCTTAAAACCCTAACAAAGACTTGATGTTGAAGATGTTGATAAAAAGTGCCCATAATGGATTGGTAATCTTAGGTAAGATATTTTTTTTTTGTATTAGACTCTCCCAATTAACTCTAATTATTATTCATTAGAGAGAGGAGGGAGAAAATGTTGAGTTACAAGCTTGTTTCTAAAGAATTTACTGTAGAAGTAAAAATTTTCATTAGACATATTAAGAAAATGGATGGAGTAAGAAGGTAGATACTAATGTTTAGTTTCCATGAAGTTTTATGGATAGGTTATAGTGCTCAAGTGTGATAATCTTGTAATACAATTTAGCTAGTTATTAATAGACCTAATGGTGTAAACAATGAAAAACCTAAGTAGTAGTAGAAGATGAATAAGAATATACTATCATGATAGAAATATGAAAAAAGAGCATGGATATGTATTTTGAGACATATAAATCATGATAAATATTGGTATAAGTTTTTGAAGTCAATGTAAGTGAATAAAATGTATTCACAAAATGGCTTGTCTATTCAAGAATGGACTATGAGAATGTAAGTCAAGGAATCAGTTTGTAAGACCAATATTTGCCATTAGACCTTATTTCTCTTTAAGGATACTATAAATATGTAATAGGATAATTTAAATTCATCAAGATTAAATAAAAGTGTCTACATAGGTGGTTTAATTCTAATTCCTTATGACTATGTTTTTGAGTATTTTCACAGTTTTGAGTAAGCAAGTTGCAAAGTTGTTTTTGAGCCATTATTGTTTGAGAGAAGTTATTCAAGTAGTTGGGTATGTTCATGAAGTAATTTATTATATGTATATATGTTTCATTTTTCATGGGATATTTTTTAAAGCAGTGATTTAACTTCATTCTTGCAAGATAGTTTCTAAGGTCTACAGGGCTAATAGGGTAGTCTATCCTAAAGATGGCTTTAGGGTATCAAAAAAGGATGCAGATCTAACCAAGAATGAAAGAGGTAAGAATAAGTCATTTTTAAAATAATTTTATTTATTTTATTTATTTTATTTATCATTTTATAAATACATATGAATCCAATAATATCAAGTCTTAACATCAAGAGAGAAATCCTAATAAAGTAGGTCTCCATGAGACCTAAAGGGTGAGTAAGACCAATATTGGTCATTGAGTTAGAGTGTTAAAAGTGAATTAAGATGACTTTAAGGTCATATATATTATGTAAACATGTTTTTTATGTTATGGTTACATGACATGTAAGTGATCAAGCATGATATAGATAAAATAGTGTTTGAGTACACATAGCCCTAATGAGATAGTGAGCTACAAAGAGTGTTTCATGAAGTAGTTGAACATATAATGTGTTTTTTAGATCAAAACATGTAATTTTTGATATATTTAAAGTGTAATTTAAATAATATTGGTATATATATAAGTTTAAGGTGTTCTAAGGGATCATTTTCTATGCGTTACAAGCCATACCTAATGTAATTAGGTTTCCATGAGTCCTAAAGAGGAATAAGGCATAATTGAGATATGGCCAACCAATGTGCAATCAAATTATGATTGAAACATGTTAAAAATAAGTAATAATACATATTAAATGTCCTAACTAAGATTTTAAGTTTGTATTTCTGGCCAATTGGTGTATGATCAAGAGACTAGTATATATGCAAGGTAGGTTAGGCCTATATGTTTTTGTTAGAGAGTTGTATGTGCAAGCAAATAAAGTAGCACATTATTGAGTAGAATGAGGTATTTTAGACCATATGAGTAATGTATAGGATCTATAATGAAGACCTAATAGAGTGTTTACTTATGAATATCAAGGTAATATGACCTAATCAGTCTTGAAGAGACCTAGTTGAGTGAAGAAGCCTAGAAGGTAGTTTTAGAGGGTTAAAGAGTGTGAAGAGCTGAAGAGATGGTAATCATATATTTTTTAAGAAAAAAGGTAATATAAATTTTATCAACATAATCAGGTGGCCTAGTTGGTGCTGAGTCATCTAGGGGGTTAGTGCCTCCTTACAAGTAGGTTCTTGCTAAATCTTAGTCAAATGGGTACTTGGCTAGTTGAGGTTAGTGCTCCATGTAGTGTTGGTTCTTCACTAAATTTGATGTTTATATTATATGAATGTAGTCCATTTTTAGATATAAATTGATTTTATTACCTTTGAGGGTTTCCCACATATATGATGTGTTCTTATGTTTCATGCTTATGTGGCTAGTTATTTATGATTGCTTAATAAAAATGTTTGATTGAATGGTTCATGATTGTTTAAGTGTAAATTGAAAGAAAGGTTTTTAATAATGATTCAACCCCTTCTTAGTCATTGTGATTCCAATAAAAAGGGTGTCCACCCACTTATGCCAACCTATTAAAAACCTATCAAGGGTGGTTGGTTGGTACACTGATTAGTTGAAAACCTAAAATGGTAGTTAAGTAGTGTGCAAGAGGTGAAAATTGGAAATAATTCCTTGAGTGATTATTATAAATATTACTAGTCCAACCATTTATTCATCTCCCTATAACTTGTGCATTATTAAATATCTTGAGACATTGTCTTGGGATGAGATAACTTTTTAAGTCTAGGAAAGTACTTGTAGAATAACATGGATTGTAAAGCTACATAAGATATTTGTCTGATATTCATGCATTATGAACTCCTTTTTTCATTGTATAACCTATTTATTCTTATCTTCATGATTTTTAATTAGCTATAATATTAAGATACTCCACTTTTGGAGCCAAGTACAAGAAGAAGATGAAAATTCATAGATTGGAAACATCTATATATACTTTATTTGTAAAAAGAAGAGGGTTCTTACTTTAGAAGAGATCAATAGAGATTATCTAGTTATGATTACCTATATGATTTCTTTTTATTTTCCTTGCATGTGATCTCATGTGTAATGTCTTGGTTACTTTCTATCTAAACTATTTTAAATTATTTATTTTATTATATATAACATTTCTCGATGATGCAAAATAATTAATTATTCTTATGTTTCTATCAACAAATTTCCTATATGTTATGATAAATTATTTTATGCACATAAAGTATCTAATATATATCCTTGTCCTTATCATGTTTTGATGCTTTAGGAACCTTTGATAAGAAAAATACAAAAATTACAACATGATATTAAAAAGGCCTTGGATACATAAGATAAATTATATCCCTTCTTTTTTATTCCACATAAATATAATTCTTACACCTAGGAAAGGTCTTCATAGCCTAAGAGGATCCTAATCCTTTAAACATGTTTCAAGAAACCATGCATAATCAATCCAAGTAACACATCAATTACCATATACCTACAAATGGAGTCACAAAACCCCCATAATTTTTTGAAGTTAATGGATCCACAAAATCCAAAGTGGTCATGATAAAGAATGTTGTGAAAATATGTTAGGCTCTAATAAAGGATAAATTAGAAGAAAAAGACATAATAACAACCAAAAATATAACTAATCTAGAACCAATCACTGGTTTGGTAATCTCCATTTTGTTCAAAATTTTAGATTATCAACCTATTAGATAATAACACTCTCCTCATCCTTTCATTTAACCCATGAGGGGTGGAAACCTAAGATTTATCTAGACCTCAAGGCCAATAGACCCAAGAAGAGATGGTTAACATACCATACCTTTTCATGATAGAAGTGTATAGGAATTAGGAAATACCCATTCATAAAAACCACCCCAACATATTTAAGTGCCAACACCAAAAATTAAACATTAGAGAGGTGAGCCATACTTCACACTCCACCTTTATCATTTCCAAACTACTTTGAAGTATACTCATATATTATGCTAAGATAGGACATATCAATTTTATATATTTGTTTATCTATTAGGTATACTCCCTCCAAATATGTTGGTCATTCTATTTTGTGCTATAATTAGGTGTGTTTCTCATCACAATCTAACTTTTCCAATATGAAAATAGATCATTCCTTCCCTCATAGCCTTGTTAATACTCAAGAATGGAATTTGTACCATGATAATAGGTAGGATATAAATTAACATTAGAACCCATGATTACCCATGGGTTCCTAAAGGGTATATTCATTTCCACATCACAAATAAATAATAACCTATGAAATCACTCACTAGATTCTTACAGGCTTTCCCACATTAATATAAGATAAACAGTATTGCCCATGTCATACATGTTGACCATTTTGACCACAAGTCAAAAAGGGTCAAGCCCCATATAGTAAAAAATTATATAGGGGTATAATATTTTTTAATAGGGTTTTTTATAATTTATTTTATGTAATTTAATGCTGTTTTAGCCTTTGTTATGATCTAATTAATCTATATGTCATTTTGAGTCACTTAGTAGCCATTTAGGGGTCATATATGTAAGTTTCATGGTTTTCAAGGTTTTAAAGTGTCTTGGTTTTACTTAAAACGTCCAATAGGTCACATTACATATCAATAATGTTAGTCCCATCTGAAACTTTCTAGTTATCTAATTAAAAATCAAGAAACCAACTGAAAAAAGGAAGAGTTTGGCCCTTGTACAAACCATAAGAGAGTGTGACACATGGGAGAAGGTTTTGAGATGAATATTAATCTTAATAAAACTAATTTAAATTCTTTACATACTCTGGAAGTGACAAATTTGAGATAAAACTATTTAACTCATTTTTTTACCATTTTAGACACATAGAACTAGTCAGCAGGTTTGTGCTTGGTATAGCTATTTGGAGAAGTTTCAAAAAAAAATTGGGGGATGATAGTAAACTTATAGAGGTTAATTTTCATAAAAATATTTCATATATTGATAAATTTTATTTATGAATCATCTCTAACAAGTTGACTATGTTTGTTTACTCATTATTTCCCATACCCTATAGGTTTTGCTCTTATTTGGACAAATATATACAATAAATATGATTCTATTGAATATATATGATGTTTTAATATCTATTCTCATGCCTTAAATTCTTAGTTTAATTTTTGGAAAATATCTCATTGGCTAATTAGTTTAGTTTTTAAGTTGATGTTTTAGGTGAAATGGCAGTCAAGTTATCTACTTACAGAAGGTTGTAATATTTTAAAGGGATTAATATGAATAATATATTGTTTTTTCCATGTTTTAATTCCATATTTATGACTTACATTCCATTTTTTATCTTACAACATGATGCTTTGATCAAACATCTAGTCATGTCATACCCATAGTCAAATTTCTACTTACTCTCAGCTATAGTCATGATGTTTGAGCTCTGATCATGTTTAAAAGATCAATGGAGAGTCCAAAGGCATTTTAAATATTATTTTTGTATGAATATTAATATTTAACCTTCCAAATAGAAAAAATGGTCTATGGTGGTAGTCATATGTAGCATATATAGTTAGCTAGCCATGAATATATGTCTATAGGCATCTCTTAAAAAGATGTCACCTTAGAATAAGGATAAATGATCTTGTTTTAAGAATTAAAATGTTATAATTTAATGTAAATGAATTTTAATTTATATTAATGTAAAAATTCATGTGATATACACATTACTCTAGGTTTACAGTCACTACCCTATATATTGTTATGTAAGCATCTATAGGCCTATACAGAGATATGAAGGTATGTGTATGGAAGTGTTAAAATTAGTTGTACCCTTTAATAAAGTCCTAAAATTTTTAATATATCATAAAAACCTATTTGGAATGCTAATTTGGTAGTCTAAATTTGAGGAACCTTCAAAAGGTGAGATGATTGTATTTAGGGACCTTTTCCCTAAAACAAGAAAATAAAGCACCTAAGAATTTTTTTGAGGTCATATGGCAAGGTTATTAGTGGTCCTAACCAATATAGATAAACTCATCATATATACCTATCATAGGGGTTTAAATTTAAAAATAACAAAGGTAATTAATCATGTGTTTTTCTTACTAGAAAGGCATAAAGATGCCCCTTTGGCCACTAAATTTAGATAGTTTCATCTACAGGTTTTGAGCTATAAAGAATATCCTTACATCCAAAATTACCAAGTTAAAAAATGTATACATAATGGATGAAATTTTTAAGTTTAATAAGACATTTTTATCTCAATTATTTTCCAAAAATAATTGAGGAACAAGGTGTTGATTTCCAACAACACCTACAGGTGTCTTAGATCCTAAAATGCTTACCTACATCCTGACTGTAGGTGTTTACCAAGATCATGATGTGAATAAACACATAGTAGAACTATATTTAAAATAAATTTTCATTTGATATTTTTTATAACATTAAATTATATCCAAAGGAACATGACACATATTCCAATGTGAAATCAACAACTACAGGGTCCTAATGACTCTAACATATTCAACTATAGGTGATTGTAGGTAGACAATAAGCTAAAACATAGTGTCTAGGTGATGGTATAGCCTAGGAAAGGTGAGAATAGGTAAAAATAAATTATAAATTATATTTTAATGTGTTAAAGAGGCTCATGTAATTTTTTTAAAGTTTAATCCATGCAAAGTCACCTATAGGTCCTCCCCTCTAGATCAAGAAACATAGTCAAGTGAAGGGCATGACTTGAGAGATTTTAACAAATGTTGTAATGAATAAGTGATTGTAATGGATTGAAAAAATATAATTTACATCTCATTAGGTCCTTATATCAAGGGAGAAGATCAAAAAAATGCCTTTTTAAGTGCATCACATAGTCCACATGGTAGAAGCATGCACATAGTCTCTTTCCTCACAGTTTATCTTAGATTTCAGTGATTTTAGAGGGTCAAATGATGTGAAAAAGGAATTTTTTTTGTAAATATAATATATATTAATTGTGTAATATCCTATTATGACTAATTTTTCTGAGGGAATAGGGTAGGTACCCTCTATTTTGTCTTAGATAGAGGGTATTTCCCTAGAACCACAAACCCTATAGTCTTGGAGAATAGAGATAAATGGATAAGGTATATGATAAATAAACATTTAATAGAGATGTGGTAAGATTAATCACATTTAAAAAAACATTATATACCTTACATAGAATAAATAACATCAATAGGGTGCTCTAAACCCTCAAAAATGTAGACATGCCTATCAATTATGGTTTAGGCCTAAAGCCAAATGGAAGGTCAAATTCACTTCCAACTTAAGATAGGTACTATAATGAGATGTAAAATGTTTATAGGGTAATTTTAAATATGTATAAGATATTTTTATGTATATAAGACACAAGGAGATCCACTTTTAGCTTTGGACCACATCATGGCCTATGTAAATGGAGAAACAAGATCAAGTGGTCAATGTTGGAAGCTTATATCTACTTTGCCACTTTGTATGGAGAATCATATGGATTATGTGAGTTAAATAAGGTCATAATTTTTTTTTATAGCATTAGTTTCTTTGTCCAATGTCAAACCTTTATGAAACATCACAAAAGGTGAAAACTATTTAAAACCCTCCCAAAACCTAGTTGTAGGCCAAATGAATGAAATGAATATGGGAAAATATAAAAATGGTATGTAATTTCAATTAAAGTGGATTGATGTTGTAGAGGACCCTTCAGGTCTCCTTCCCATAAATTTTTTCCCTACCCTACCTATACAAATAGGGTACATGATTGCTTTCTTAGATTATTTTATGCATTGTGAAGGTTTTAAGGATTTTAAAGAGGAACACTAAACTTTTTAAGTGATATTATGACTTAATATAACTCCCCATGTCAATTTAATACTTCAAAAAATATCCTAAGTGTCCCTACAAGTAGCTTCATCTCAGCTAGTCAAAATTGGCAAAGTGAGTAAGACGGTGAGAAGTGTGGAAACTTCAAGTGGAAGCCTATTTAAGGTGAACCTAATCACTCTAATGAAATGGATGGCCTTGACACATGTAATTCACCCCATTTTTATTGATTAAATACATTTTGGAAGCCAAGTGTGCAAGGTGTGTGAAAGAGGAGTTTTTTTAATACATGAAGTGATGGCTCACTTTCAGAGTGATCTAGATGATTAAGAATGCAACCAATGCATGCATAAGGATGTAAATAAGCCATCCCTCTTAGATAAATCATTATATTTATCCCTAGTAATTTTATGGATGTTCCAAAAAGGGGTAATTATGAAAAAAAAATCTTATATAGAATAAGGACTTTCAAGCCACATTTCATGAGTTTCATAGTTTGAAGAGCCATTTATCCATCAGACCTTTCATGGTCTATCTCCTAATTAATACTTCAACAAATGTAACTAATCCTCTCAACATGATAATTTTTAAATTTACCTTTTTACTCCTCTTTTCCCACTTCTCTCTCAAATGCTATAAGTAGTTACCATTTTAGCCTTTGTAATCTAATATCGCATTAGGTATGGAAAAGCCCTACTAGTTTTGACATTGTAATTTGCCTTAGATAATAAATTAAATCTAGTTTGAGTTCATATGTAATATTTTAAATGTGTTTTAAGAGATGTATAGTGAATTTTAAGATATATCCATATATCCTTTCTTTCTCTCAATCCTTCCATGTTTGATGCAAGTGATTCTAGCCTAGCAGGGAATATGAAGTGTTGTTACGTGTATGGATCTATTCCTAAGTGTAAAAGGTAGCCTTATTATCTACAAATGATTTATGGTTTCCCTTATCTTGGATAATCTTCATGTATGTCACCTTCATATTGAAATAATAATGTTAGTGCATTATAGGACTCTTAGACTAGTGTTGTATGCCTTGTCTCTTTGTGATAGAGTATGATATTATTGTGGTAAACATCTTGGTACATCACCCTTTAGAATATGTTTCATTTCATGAAAAATCTAACCACTCCCACCCATAAATAATTATTTAGTATAGGTGAAATCATTTCAAGACATCTTTAGGGAGCTAACCTTTAATTTTTAGAGATTCATCTCACCTATTGGTTATGCACATCTTGTGAGATCTTTCTATTATTCCACTTGGATGAGGAGAGTTAAGACATCTCCTCAAGGGGTGAAAATCCAATTGACAAGTATTTTTGGCATGATCGATGGGACCAAGGTCCAAGAGAGTAGAAACATTATTGGTATGTCTTTCCTCTATCATCTTTTTGAATCAAACAAGCTATCACCAATGGTGGTTCCAAATGACAACCTCTGGTTGTAAGTAGCCCAGGTAAATCTAATTGAAAATTTTGACCATTTTTTGTGTTTCTTTTGACATATGAGGTTGATATAAATATCTATGGTCAATACTCCTATCATGAACCTCCTTATCAGCCTTTCTATGAAACACATTTTACCCCTCAATAGTCCTATAAAAATGGATATCAATCCTATGAGCCATGGTGGCCCTATAACCATTCATTTTTACCTATATATGGACACCATTTTGTTGGAAAACCCTATGAGGAAGGATGTCAAGATACCTATCAATAAATTCCTTCCTATCAATCCAAATATGAGTCTTACCAGACATAATATGATGCCTATCAAACTTAAGTGTACTCTTATGAGTCTTGTCATGAGGAATAAGATGTTTCCATGGATTCTAGATCAAGATATCAAGATGCAAGGTTTAGATTCTTAGAGATTATAATTCAACAATTTGAAGTTGGTCTTGATCCCCATCATTACCCTGCTCTTCCTTTATTTTTTCCATCTTGTATGAAGCATCCATACTGTAGTTACTAGTTAATGAAGAGAATATGAGAACATGGGAAGATGAGTATGATGTGCTCCCTGGTCATCTCATGGAATGGTTGAAAGGTACTACCTAAGGTCATATGTAGAATTTATAGATGTATGAGGAGTTAGAAGGAACTCAATGGGACATCAAAGAATAAATGGACTTGGAAAAAAAGTGTCTTAAATGCTCAATAGAAAGGCTAAATATGTGGGAGGATAAATATCTCAAAAATGAACATGTTGAAAAATTTCAAGATATTGGCAAGATGTAGCTCCATATTATGAGATGATAGCCCTTATAATCAATCCAATAGTCACTTCCCTATGAGCTTAATAGTTATTTTCTCTTTCCTAAATCCATTCATAAACCTTCTCCATCACCTCACACTCCATCTCTAAATCATCATCCCTTCACTTCACCTCATATTCCATCTCCTTCCCATGAGCCTATCCATCAACCTCCCACATCACCCCTTCTTGAGGAAGAGTCCATATTAAGAGAAGAAAGTGAAGAAGAAAAAACACAATTCATGGTTGATCAAGAAGATGCCATGAGTGACTATAAGGAATAAATCACAATAGGGACTCCCCTTGGTGAACAAAAGGGCAATCCTACCTTTTTGAATGAAGAGAAACATATTCAAGATTATTTTATAACTATCTATGAGGAATATGGCAAAGACTTGAAGAGATATGTATTTGAGGAAGACTCCATGTTTAATCATGAAGTTGTGGATGACCATATAGATCATGAAGTAGAGTGTACTATCAAGGATGAAGGTCAAGTCACTCCTCAAGAAGTGGTAGTCCTAAAAGAGTTTCATGAGACCAAGGTAGAAGACATAGTTCTTTAATATGACTCAATACCTCTATATGATTTTGAATCACATTTATCTAAATTGGAGAATGAAGAAAACCAACTTTATGACCACATACATCAAGGAGAAAAGGTTGAAGAGGTGGTAGTTCTAAATGATAAGGAGGACAAAGATGATTGTCAGCTACAAATGAAGCTCTTTCAAGAGATTGAAGATCTTTTCCAAGTTGATGGTCAGGTGCATGACAAGTTAGATAAAGATTCTTCCATGAGGGACAATGAGTGAGATTGGGTGGAATATTCAAATCTCATTAATGTGCTATAATAACTTGTAGCTGAGAAGAAACCCAACCTTATTGAGAGCACTATTGAAATCAAGAAGGTGTGCCTTGTTGAAAAACCATTGGAGGTTGTAATTGAGGATCCATATGATAAATTTGAGGTTGTTTGGATGTAAGATAATTTAATTTTTATAACTAATCTATTTAGAGTCACTTAGTTCTCATTGAAAATCATGTCTCATGAAAATGATGGAGGAATCAATATCAAAGGTCAAAAGTATACATGTCTCACTAATTCCTTAATTTCATGAATCAAGAGAGGTTTCAAACTGCCCCTTTGATCTAGGAGGGAATTTTAATCTTAGGTTAGTTAGTGTTTGAGTCAATTTGTGTGTGTGTGTGTGTGTGTGTGTGTGTGTGTGTGTGTGTGTGTGTTCCATAGGTGCTCATGAAGCACAAGTGTGATTTTTCTTAGTGTTTTGTCTAGTCTATTGCTTCTTGTTGGTTTTCCTTATGTTTTGTATGTTTTCAAAGGAAATTTTTGTATCAAACCTCATGTACATGTAACTTCATATCCCAATGGATAGGATTAGGCAACTTGTCATGGAATAACAATCATACCACCCTTGGGAAATCATTAAAGATGTTGACCATATTGACCACAAGTCCAAATGAGTCAACCCCCAATAGTAAAAAATTATATAGGGGTATAATATTTGTTCATATGGTATGTTATAGATTATTTTATGTAATTTAATTCCATTTTAGCCTTGGTCATGGTCTAATTAATCTATATGTCAATTTGAGTCACTTAGTAGCCATTTAAGGGTCATATGCAAGTGTCATGGTTTTTAAGGTGTCAAAGTGTCTTGGTTTTACTTAAAATATCCAATAGGTTAGAATACCTATTAGGAATGTTATTCCCATTTGAAACTTGCTATTTATCTAACTAAAAATCAAGAAACCAACTAAAAAAGGAGGAATTTGGCACTTATACAACCCATAAGAGAGTGTGACATGTGGGATAAGGTTTTTATATGAATCTTAATATTTATAGAACCCATTTTCATGCTTTAAATACTTTTGAAGTACCAAATTTGAGCTAAAATAATTATTGTCCTTATTCAGCCTTTTAGACACACATAACTAGTTAGTAGGTTTGTGTTTGGTATGGCTAGTTAGAGGAGTTTCAGACCAAACACCTTTGGGATATGATATTACACCTAGAGATATTAATTTTCATAATAATATTTCAAGTATTGGTCAAATATTATTTATGAATCATCTCTAATAAGTTGAATGTGTTTTTCTACTCATTATTTCCCATACCCTATAGGTTTTTCTCTTGTTTAGACAAATTTGTATAATCAAATTATTTATATTACTCTATATTATGTTTTATCTCTACTCTCATGATTTTAATTCTTAGTTTCATGTTTTTCAAATATCTCATGGGCTAATTAGTTCAATTTGTAAGTTGATGTTCTAGGTGGAATGACAATCAATTTCACTACTTATAGAAGGTTGTATTCTCTGTAAGGGCTTCATATGAACAGTATATGGTGTTTTCAATGTTTAAATTCCATAAAAACAACCTCCATTACATTTTTGGTCTTAAAACACCTTGATTTGATCAAACATCTAGTCATATCATACCCACAATCAAATTTCTACTTGCTCTAAGCTACAGTCATGATGTTTCAGCTCTGATCACGTTATAAAGGATCAATGGAGAGTAAAAATGTGTTTAAAATTTTATTATTGTATTAATAGTTGGATGGAATCTTCTAAATAGTACAAAGGGTCTATGATGGTAGTCATATGTAGCATATATAGTCAGGAAGCCATGAATGTATGTCTACATGCATCTCTTAGAAAGATGTCACCTAGAAATAAGGGTATATGATCTTGTCTTAAGCATTGAAATTTTATAATTTCATGTAAATTAATTTTTATTGATATTCATGTACAAAGTCAAGTGATATACACATTTCTCTAGGTTTATAGTCACTACCTTGTATACTGCTATGTGAGCATTTATAGGCCTATATATAGATATGAAGGTACATGTATGGAAGTGTTGAATTGAAGTGGACCCTTTACTAAAGTCATAACACATTTAATAGATCATGTTAAACCTATGTGTAATTATAAGTTATTAGTCTAATTATGAGGAACCTTCAAAAGGTGAGATGACTGTATTCAGGGACCTTTTCCCTAAAATAGGAAAATAGAGCACCTAAGCATTTATTTGAGGTCATATGGGAAGGTTGAAAGGGGTCTTGACCAATCTAGATACACTCATCATATATACCTATCATAAGGTTCCAACTTGAAAAATAAATAAGGTAATTTAGTCTTATGCTTTTCTTAATAAGAATGCCCAAAGATGCCCCTTTGACCACTAAATTTAGACAGTGTCATCTATATGTTTTGAGCTCTAAAGAATATCCTTACATCCAAAATTGCCAAGTTGAAACATGTAAACATAATAAATGACCTTGATAATTTAAATAATACATTTTTGTCTCAATTATGAGACAACAAGAATTGAGGAACAAGGTGTTGAGTTCCATCAACACCTCAGGTGTGTTAGGCCCTAAAATGCTTACCTACAACCTAAATGTAGGTGTTTTCCAAGCTCATGATGTGAATCAACATATACTAGACCTATATTTACAATTAATTTTAATTTGATATTGGTTCTAAGATCATAGGATATTCAAAGTAACATGACACATATTACAATGTGAAATCAACACCTACAGGGTCCTAATGACTCCAACAAGTCAACTATAGGTGACTATAGGTAGACAATAAGCTAAAACATGGTGTCTAGGTGATTGTCTAGCCTAGGCAAGGTGATCATAAGGAAAAATATCTAATAAATGATCTTAGAAGATGTAAAATTGGCTCATTTAATGTTTTAAAAGTCTAATCCATGCAAATTAACCTATATGTGCCCCCCTTTAAAGCAAGAAACATAGTTGACTAACTTGACCAATCAACTAACTTGACCAGTCAAGTGAAGGGCATGACTTGAGAGATTTTAAAAAAGGTTTAAATGAATAATTTATTGGAATGGATTGAAAAAATATCATTTACATCTCATGAGGTCCTCAAATCAAAAGAGTAGAGTAAAAAAACCCCTTTTCAAGTACATCATGTAATCGACATGGTAGAAGCATACACATAGTCTCTTTCCTCATAATTTATCTTAGGTTTTAGTTATTTTTTAGGTTCAAATGACGTGACCAAGGGCCATTCTTTTTTACAAATCATATATATTAATTTTATAATTTCTTCCAATGACCAATTTGTCTAAGGGAATAGGGGAAGTACCCTTTATTTTGTCTCAAACAGAGGGTACTTCCCTAAAAGCACAAACCTTGTATTCTTGGAGAATGGAGATAAAGGGATAATATATGGGATAATTAAACCTTTTATATAGGTGTGGTAATTTTAATCACGCCTAAAAAACATGAGATACCTTGCATAGAAGATATAACCTCAACAAAATTCTCTAAACACTCAAAAATTCAAATAGGCATGTCAAGCATGGTATAGGCCTAAAGCCAAATGGAAGGTCAACTTCAATTTAAACCTTAGATAGGTAATATAATGATATGTAACATATTTATGGGGTTATTTCAATAATTTATAATCTATTGGTTTGCAAAGAAGCCACAAAAAGAGACACTTTTGGCTTTGGATCACATCATGGCCTATGCAAAGTTGGAAGATCATATCTACTTTTACACTTTTAATGGAGACTCAAAGGGTTATGTTGAGTTGAATAAGGTCATTAAAAAATATTTTTTGTCATTATTTCCTCTATCCAATCTCAAACCTTTATGAAAAATCACTAAAGGTCAAAATTGTCTAAAACCCTCCCAAATGCTAGTTCTAGACCCAATGAAGTAAATGAAGATGGGGAGATATCCAAATGGGATTTAATGAAAATTAAAGTGGATGGAGGTTTTATAATACCCTTAAATTATCCTCCCCATCAATTTTTTCACTACCCTACCTATACGAATAGGGTATAATATTGATTTCTTTGACTATTTTGGGAATTGTGCAGGTTCTAAGGACTTTCAAGAGGAACACTCAAATTTCAAAGTGATATTAGGACTTATATAACTACCAATTTACATTTCATACTTAAAAAAATATCCTAAGTGTCCCTACAAGTAGCTTCATCTTAGCGAGTTAAAACTAGCAAAGTGAACAAGATGGTGAGAAGTGTAAAAACTTCAAGTGGAAGCCTATTCAAGGTGAACCTAGGAAATATAAGTCCATGTATGGACTTGAAACATTTAATTAACCCCCTTGTATTGATTTTAATTATAAATTTAAGCCATTTTAGAATCCAAGTGTGTAAGGTGTGTGAAATAAGAGTTTATTTGATTGTAAGTAATGATGGCTCATTTTTAAAGGGATATAGATGATTAAGAATGTAGCCAATGCATGGATAATAATGTACATAACTCTTAACTCTAATTTAAATAATTATTTATATACCTATTTATTTTTGGGATGTTACAAAAATGGGAAATGATGAAGATAATGTTTTTGTGCAGAATAAGGAGTTTCACACCACATTTCATGACTTGGATAGTTTGGAGAGCCATTTTTCCTATAAAACATTACATAGTCTATCTCTTAGTTCATCCTTATGGACATGTAACTCCTCCTCTTATCATGATAATTTCTCAAGTGACATTTGGACTCTTCTTTTCCCACTTCTCTCTCAAATTCTATAATTATTTACCATTTTGGCCTTTGTAATCTAATACCACACCAGGTATGATGAAGCCTTACTAATTTTGACAATTTACTTTACCTTAGACAATAAATTCAATCTAGTTTGAGTTTATATATCATCTTGTAAGAGTGTGTGTAGAGATGTATAGTGAATGGTTAAGATATATGCATCTGTCCTTGTTTTCTCTCAATCCTTCCATGTTTAATGCAAGTGATTCTAGCCTAGTAGGTCATATGAAGTGTTGTTAAGTATATTAATCTATTCTTAAGTTTACAATGAATCCTTAGTATCTATAATTGATCTATGGTTTCACTTACCTTGGATAGTCTTCATGCATGTCACCTTCATATTGAAATACTAATGTTAGTGCATTGTAAGACTCTTAGACTAGTGTTGTATGCCTTGTCTCTTTATGATAGAGTATGATAATCTTATGGAATATTGGTGCATCACCCTATAGAATAGGTTTTATTTCATGAAAAATATAACCCTTTTCTACCACAAATAATAATTTAGTATAGATGAAAGAATTTCAAGACATATTCAGGGAGCTAGCCCTTAATTTTCTAGAGATTCATCTCACCTATTGGTTACCCACAGCTTGTGAGATGTTTCCATTATGCCACTCTAATGAGGATAGCCGAGACATCTCCTAAAGGGGTGAAAATCCAAGTGACAACACTACCCATATCATTTTAAGATACATAATTATTCTAGTGTAATTCCTACATTGGAGTGAGATCCTAATTATGATGGCATTCTCCCTATACCAAAACAAAACCCTAACTATGTGATGTACCTCCCACCCCAAAGAAAAGGTCAACTAAACAACCTTTTGAATGTCTAGATAAAATTACCTACTTTGATGTATACCTTATAAAAATACATTTTGAGTTCATAGAAGTTATTACCTTCTTTAATCCACAACACAAGGTTGAATCATTTTCACCTTTATAAGCTACAACCTAGTTACAATGATTGATGCAAAACCTATCAATAAAAATATTATGCCCATCAATCCTAAGGTCACATTATTGGTAAAATAGTAAGTCATCGAGATTTTAAAAATCAGATTTATTAAGCTAGTAGACTACCCTAAATGGATGTCCAACATTGTCCAAATCCTTAATAATAATGGTAAAATTAGAATATGTATATACTTTTAGGACATTAATGAAGCCTATCTAAAGGATGGCTTCCCTATCCTATCCATTGAGATCATTGTTGACACTATCATGGCGTATGAATTACTATCACCCATGGATGGTTTTTTAGGGTACAACTTAATTTACATTTTTGATGAAGACCAAATAAATAACTTATTTATTATGCATTGGGGGACATTTTTTAATGTTTTTATGCCATTCAATCTCAAAAACATGGGGGAACATATCAAAGGTCCATGACCCACATATTCCACAATCTCATTCACAAGATAGTGTAGGCCTATATAGATGATCTTTTAGGAAAATAAAGATTATGTGTAGACCATTTATAGGTGTTGAAAACCATATTAACATGTATAATTTAATACATCACTCTCAACCTAGATAAATGTGTGCTTGGATTCACTGATAGAAAACTCCTAGGGTACATCATCACCCATCATGGGATCGATATTAACCTTGCTAAAATCTAATCAATCTTAGAAATTATCCCTCCCATAGACAAATGAATAATCAAAAATTTCTTAGGTAATTTAGGATCCATTAGATGATTCATTCCTAATCTCACATATGCCATTAAACCCATCAGTAACCTAATAAAAAAAAAGAATCCTAACTTGGAAAAATTATTATCAGGAGGCATTTAAAGTAGTAAATAACTTTCTTATGTCAACCCCTATGATTATGTCAAAAAAGATAGATAATCCCTTGATATTTTATATTAGAGTGATCTAGGTATCCCTTGCCTATATGTTAGATCAATAATATGACACCAATAAAGAATGTGATATCTATTTCATTAGATAAAACTTCATTGATTATGTTGATTATGAGATGGGATATACTTAAGAAAATAAGTAATGCTCAGTAGAAATATTTTTGAAATAATTATTGTGACATTCTATGATAAATCAAGAGATAAGAGTTATCATGAGATATTAATCCCTACAAACTTTCCTAACCCATCATGCTCTCACTTGGAAGGTTAGGCACTTCATTACACTCTTAAGCAAGTTTGATTTAACTTATGTCAACAAAAAGAGATATAGCATTATTGATTTGTTGGATGATCACCCTTGGAAGTTAATGACTTCATTAATACCATTTTACCTGATAAGATAATATTCTATGTAGAAAATCCTACTATTAACTCCTCTCCTTATATGCATATATCATCAATTACTTGATTGACCATACTTATCCTAAAGGTGCCAACCCAAAACATAAAATATGTATTTATTTTATATGTGGTCTAATATATCAATGATTTTGACATCATGGTGCTCTGATTTAATGACAAAGAGGAGTAAAAAATAGTCCTTTTTCATTTAATAGTTGTATTTATGGTGGATACTTTGGAAACCATGCAATTTCTCAAAAAATACATAGGATGGGATGCTTCTAGCCCACTCTAGACCATAATGTTATTGAATATGTACAAAAATGTAAGAAATGTCAATGTTTTTCACATGAGATACATATTACTACCAAGGCATTACCACTCATTATCAATCCATGGACCTTTTCCACTTAGGGCTTGGACTTAGAAGGTAATATATCCCCTACTTATTCAGATGGTCATCACTTCATTGTCATGGAAAATAAATATTTTATCAAGTGGGAAAAAGTATATCCATTAAAAATTGTCACCATATTAATCATCACAAATTTTATAGTGAATAAAATCATCTACTAATTTGGGGTTCCATAAGTCATCATTACTAACAACATGTCCCCTTTCAAAAATCTTTAAATTTGTGAACTATGTGAAAAATTATCTATATCACACCATTCAACCTCCCTATATTATCCATAATTCAATGGTCAACTCAAATATAATAAAAATATCTTGAAGTAAATTTTGGTCAAAACTATTATAGATTCTAAATGAGATTGGCACCTTCAATTCTACCCAGCACTATGGGCTTATAAAAAACTATTAAAACACCTACTAGGAAAATACATATTCACTAATGTTTAGATATAAATCCATTCTACCCTAAAAGTATAAATACCCAACTTCTATGTTTCCCTCTAGGGCCTTCTTGATTAAGAAGATTATAGAGAGGCATGACTTGCCTAGTTAGAATTCTTAGATGAACATCAGATTGATGATGTAAAAAATCACATTGCTTATGTTGATTGTATGTGTAGAAAATATAATAAAAATGTCAAAAATAACCCAATATATGTGAGAGACCTTATCCTTAGGCTCAATAGTCAAATTTATAAGAATAAAGGAGAAGGTCAGAAGCTTAGACTTAACTGGTTAGGCCCCTACCTAGTGACAAAAGACTTTAACAACATATATTATTGGTTATAAAATTTATAGGGTAATGAGTTAGGAAATTTTATCAACTATTTTCACCTAAAATGATTCTATATCTAGTAATTAGTTATCATGTTATTTTCATTTGCATTACATTTTCATAGGTTACATGTTCATCTACATATAAGATGTGTTGTTTACTAATTATTTGGTTATTATTTTGTTGTGTAGAAACTTTCAAAATGTGGAATATCAAATCGTCCCAATCTAACATTACCCTATCATCCCATATGATTCATTCTCAAAATAATAATTTTACATTGGTCTTTGCCTTAGTTATTATGAATAGAGTACACCTCTTTTCCCTACATCTTACACAACTTAGAAAAATTCTAGCCTACAATTTAGTCTATATGTTTGTCCATGGTATTGTCTCCCCTTATGGTGCCTTTATAAAATATAACATTAGCATGATTATAAATAGGTAACTTTAATCACCAATCTTGGTACTTGGTGATGAGCCCTTGAACCTTAGTAGTTTCATGGGGCCAAGATTTGGGGGTAAAGTCCTTGAAGGTAAATAAGTACATGCTCCTATGAAATCAAAATACTTGTGTAAATACAAAATTCAAATTTCAAATCTTTCACCCTTTTGCTAAGATTCAGTGTTGATCCCTTACATCTTACTAGTCACATGGGGTTACAATTGGGGAGAGATACCCATTACTCATCTACATCTAGCCTTTGGTGATGAACCAATGTGTCTTCCTAGTCACATTAGGCTAAGTTTGGGGGGTCATAATAATAATTAGAAGTAATGCATCGAAGAAATATTAAATAAAAGAGTGTCAAAAGATAAGGTTATTCAAAAATATTGCCTACGTGTTTATGTTTAAAAAGGGTAACATGTTTGCATATACTAGTTCTATCAGGGCTCATTATCTTTAGATGATGCCAATAAAGTTAGTGTTTTATAAGTCTAAAAACAATTATAATTTACCCTTTTCTCTTAAGTATTAGGTCATCTTCATTTTTATTATGAAATTTTGATGTATTCTTTTCATTATTTATCACCTCATATTTATTCTATTTCCCCTTTTATTCCTTGCTAAAAATTGAAATTCATAAGTTGTGTAAACAAAACAACTAGGTAGTCGCCTAAAAAATAAATGTTAGCATAGTTACAATTACATATGTTTATCCATCACATTCCATAATTTTCATACATTCTATTCTAACATATACACAATAATTTTCCCAAGCATCATATAAAAATAAATAGATACATATACATATGCATCATCATGCCTTGCCATCAAGATTTCATCAACTAAGAAGAAAATTATGAAAATCAAAGTCCAATCACATGAATTTACAAATCACTAAGAGGTAAGCCAAAAATTTAGATGATATTTTGTGATTATGTAACACCTTAGTCTTGTACACTTGGAAAATGCCGATCCTAGTTATTCCTATTAGTTCTACACATGCCTTACTTCCCCAAGCCTCACATATTCTCTATATTATTCCCCTTAGCCTATCTCTTAGTATGACCAACTTTTATATTGAAAACACATATCCTATCTTACCTAGAATTCTTAAAATTTACATATCTTATACCTTTGCAAGTTTTGAGCCTATACCTATTGGCTTTCTCCCTAGACACTAACATCCAAGACACAAAGTACCATAGATTTTCTTATCATACCCTAACACAAGTTTCCAGTGCCCTAAATTCATCTAATTTACAAAAAAAATGTATTATAATGATCTACCTAAGTGTTTTAATGTGAGTTATGTCCTGATAGGATTGTTATAAATACAATATCAACCCTCATTCACTCCTCACCTATAAATTAGACATAAAGAGCACTTAAGAAGCACTCAAGTTACCAAAATATTTCCTATTCTACCCTATTCTAATATCAATCAAAGGGAAAACCTAATTATTGGTCTAAATCAATAAATAAGTATTCATAAGATCATATTTGCCAAGTTATAATCTAGGTCACTATTGTACTTGATTACACACACTACATGATTCACACACAAGATAACACATATGGGATAACTATGTGAGTCTAAGTCCCTCTTCTATTGTATTGGATTATAGGCAACACCCTTTGATACTGGGATCATTTTAGGTCATGTTGACACCATTTTCCCACTAACACATTTCCCCCAAGGTCACATTGAAGATGAAAATCTATGTTTTTATCATTTCACTAGGAGTGGCATTCCTTGACCCATATCTGAATACACCAGAGTAAAGGTGAATCCAAGCCTATGAGCATCTAAGTAGTCACATCTTATTTTAATTGATATTTTGTAAAGGACACTAGCATTGAAATCATACACTATCATCAATGCAACCATCCCAAAATAATGCAACTATCTAAAGAATAAGAGATATTAGATCTATAATCTGATGACTATTCCAAAACTATCTTCCTACCTGCTTTCTACTTATACCAGATCCAAAATTTCATTAGAATCAAAACCAAATAGTACTCTATTTTATGTCATTTTTATATAGAATACTTTTACTTTCCATTAATAACTTATCTCAATTTTATAAATTAAACATATGGTACATCTAAGTTTAACACATTAATTGGTCTAGTGTAGATATGATATTCATCTTTGTGGCTTATCATTTCTATATCCTTAACAATATCTACCTAAGTAATGTTTCCATAACCAAAGTAGGGTTAAACATTTGGTGAACCCAATATTTAAACATCAAACCCTAGGCCACATAGGGTTTTTTATTTTTCTAATTGTTACAATGTGTTTTAAATTTTAAACTTCTCATTTGAGAAGTAATCGAAAATGTTAGTGCAAAAACTAGATTCTAAATTAAATATGAAGTATTGATTACTCATAGAAACAATAATAATGGCTTAATAAATGAATTTTTGTATGTTATAATATATGATTTAAGTAAACAAGATAAAACTAAGGCTACCTTACCTAGTAATGGTGAATCCTTAGTAGGTACTATAAGTCAACCCACACTACAACTCAGTACATCTAATGGGGGCATGGATTATGAGTTCCAACATTATGAAACTATTATTTATAAATATATGATGAACTTACCTATTGTTTCAATAAAAAAAACTAGATTTAATGTCTATTACTACTCAAAACATGTTTCCATCCCCTTTATTGATTACTCAAATTACTAATCAAAATCCCACTAGGCTTATAGTTTAATCACTCCTTAAATTTGTAAACACCTTACAAGATAAGGCTATAAACATTGAACAAAAGGATTCAAAGTCTTCACATGATATAGATTTGTAATATGTGTTTCCTAACCCTCTTGCACTTGAGATCTCTTTCCACCCTTTGATAATTGGATTTGTTTCACACAAGTTCATATTTTATGATGGAAAGGGTGATCTTGAAGAACATATTCATACCTTCTATATGGCATGCCTTTATTATGCTTCAAATGATAAAATTTTGACCAAATTATTTCCAAGGAACCTTAAAGAATATTCTTTGAGGTTTTTTTATGACTTACCTCTCCAATTTGTGAAATCACTCAAACCTCTTGTAGATCAATTTTTGGCACATTTTTCTATCAACATTACTAAAAGGTTTCTTATGCTTAAATTATAAATATCAAACAAGGAACCAATGAACTAGTCATTGAATATGTATTGATATATAAGAAATTTCTAGACAAAATAACCAATCCTATAGTAGAAAAAAAATTATAAGACATATTCAAGCAAAGTTTGATTTATCCTTTACATGAGTCCATTAAATTCAAAAAGTTTGAATATTTTGATGAATTATTCCATGTTGTACACGACCATGAAATGAATCTTATTTCATTGAATAAGCTCAAGTATGTATCAAACACACCAATTTCATATACATCTAGTACAAAATTTAAAATTAAACTAAGTTATAAGGTAAAATGTCTTGAGCCTAAAAAGGAAACAACCACCATAGTTAACATAGTTGCATAATAGTCTAATCATCTTGTCCTATATAATGCACCAAGGAGATAATTTACACATTTACTTGAACCTACTACTTCATTACTCTCATGGTTTGGATGATGTCATCTTATATCTCCCCCTCCTCTAATATAGGTTGATATAAATAGACCTCTACCCAAAGGATATGATGGGAATGCTTATTATGACTATACCAAGGCCTTGGTCAATCTATGAAAAGATGATTTACATTGAAGAATAATATCTAAGACCTCATTAATGAGTAGTAGATTAAATTTTATGATCCTTCAAAGAAATTAGATTCACAATCAAGTGATCACCATAAGTATAAAATATTTAATAATACTTTACAAGACCATTCCAAGAAGGAACCAAAAGTTCAAATGAAATATAATGCACTTCCTCATCCATCATATTATGGACACCCACTATATGGGGTTATTGGTACTTATACATGACATATACCTCATATGGTTAAAAAACCTACCATTTATTTTGATGATAATTAAATTAAGGATGAAGAATGTGATCTTCATTCTCTATTTATTCAATCATACCTTTATAAACACCTCATACATAGTTTTATGATTGAAAATGATGAAAGAAAAAAATTTCACCATGTTATTACTTATGCATTTGGGTTATACTCACCATAATTTTCACCCCTCTACTAGATGAGTGAGATCCTTTGATGGTACCTCCAAAAAGGTTTTTAGTGAGATGGATCTACCTTTATAGGTCAGTCAACACATGTGGTTACTACTTTATCAATTATACCTTATACATGTATCTTTGACATGTTGTTGGTATGACCTTACATACACACTCTTCAAGTAATACATTCTATAGTGTGTGGGTGTATTAAGTATATTCATGCCAATTGGGTAATGTTTTAGTATTCCATATGAGAATCCTCTTGTAAAATATAAATTCATACCTAGGAAATTAATTATCAATCCTATTAAGTCTAATCCACCTCAAAATGGTAATCAATAAATAATCCCATATACTAGGAAACCATTACTTGAGAGACCTTTATATTAGATATAGACAATGGGTTCCATGAAATCCATGTCTTCTATGCACCGTATTTAGATATATAGAGAAACTAAACATGTTCCTAATATTATATTCCAAATAAACCATAGGGTATAATTTGATGGGTTCAAATAACCCCTATTAATTTAATTGGTACTTCATGACCCCATAGTCCTTTTATACATATGTTGAGAATAATAGATACTACAATAATAGAATTGCACCTATACATGCTCTTTTATTACCATTAGTTTCTCATACTAGGTTCTAAGTGGGTAGATAAATATGATCATAATTTGGATGAGTTCATAGGATGATATTTTCTCTTCCAAAAATACCAAAAAAATAAAATAAAAAATTCAAAAATCCAAAAACATTTTTGGCACCTACATGTTCTATTCACTCTTTGGCATATATGTGTTAGTTCCATGTTGAGGGATACTATATAATTTACTCCTACATAAACATATATAAAAATACACACATATATGATACACATATGGGTAATGGGTTTTCCCTTTACTCACATCATCAATACATTGGGTAAATCCATCTTATAAGATATTGATACACCCAATTATATGATTCAATGATCACTCTACACTATCATGTTTGAGATTACATATGGACTTATACATGTCTTATCCATGATTATATCTTGTACATGGTACTTGATATGACATTTAATTGAATTTTTTTCTAAAATTTTAAATCCATGGGGCATTATGACATGTTTACGTTGGTTTCTCATGATTTTCCTTTACACATTTCTTTGAGTGTTTTTCCTTGCTATTGTCTTGAATTTTTGAGAATTTGAATATGCTCTATTTTATGCATCCCTTGGGCCTATGTTTTTACTTATTGGAAATTTTAATATGTCATTAATTTTTGTATGGAAATTTTAATATATCATTCCTTTATTTTTTATACATTTGACTATGTCATGACCATTTGATTTTATGGCACTTGAACATGCTCCTTATTTGCGGTCTCTTTGGACCATTTATTTTTTACTTACTTTTGAGTTCTATTATGTGTGTGTTTTTTTTCTTATTGAACTTTTAATATTACTATATATATATATATATATATATATATATATATATATATATATATATATATATATATATATATATATATATATATATATATATATATATATATATATCCATGATATTTATCATGCATATTAGGCCTAAATGTGATCGCATTTATTCTATGTGCTTTAACAATACATTTACCTAGAAATTTTCCTTATATATGCTACCTGGTTACATTGGTAGATTTTATAGTTGTCTTTCCATTTTGAGGTGAGGTAGCTTCTAGGTACTACTTTTACCTCATCTTAAATGAGGGCATATTAGTGGTGGAATGATTGGAAATCATTTTTTACACACTTTAAACCATTTATGAGATTCAGTGGGGGCATGTCATATAGACATGGATTACACACATTTATAATTTCTAGATTATAGTGGGATCATACTTTGGAAGCATGTTCTCCACATTTATTCATTATTTGGTAATTATATTAGTTTGTATATTTAATGGGAGAATGTCATATGGACATGGCTTCCATATATTCATAGTTTTTAGATTTAGTGGGGGCATGCTTTAGAAGCATGTTCTACTCATTCATTTAGTATGGTACTTATATAGATTCATAAATTCAGTGAGGGTATACTTTGGAATAATTTTATCCACACCTAATTAGTAGTTATCATCTCTAGTTTATAGTGTGGGCATGTTTTGGAAGCATGCCATCCACACTTACATAATTTTCTAAATTAACCAAATCACATAGTTATATGGTTCAAGTTCATAGTTGTGGCATAATTCTATACATGTTACCATTGTTATACATAGTTTTATCATGATACATATCTAAGGTGCATATGATATGCAACATGTACCTAATAATATAAAATCTAAATCAATCTTAGATTTTAAATTTTCAAATGTGTTGATACCCTATGGACTTTTACAGACTTTAGTGAGCCAATTTAGTACAGTAATTGGTCACCTTTTGGTAAGGTTGAGGTGATTAAATAATTCAATCTTGAAAACTTTTTAATTTGGACTTGATCATCCAAACTCACCAACTTATAAGTATCATTGGGTTTCATGGTTGAACTAATCTTGACTGTCATGTGTTAACTTACTTTTACTCCAAGTTGGGGGTATGTGACTCCAAAAATCTCTCTCTCTCTCTCTCTCTCTCTCTCTCTCTCTCTCTCTCTCTCTCTCTCTCTCTCTCTCTCTCTCTCTCTCTCTCTCTCTCTCTCTCTCTCTCTCTCTTTATCTACTTGGATATATGCACTTAAAATGTTTATCTATATTTATCCTAATATTAGTTTCAAATCATTACAATGATATATATTTTGAAAAAATAAATTTTTAATAGGCAAAGTGGTTACATAAGCACATAGGTGTACTCATAAACCTTTCTCTTTAAATTTACATCTATTTCAAGTTATTTCTACCCATATTATATGAATTGATTATACACTATAACATTCTCTTGGTTATAGGTTAGTCACCATTAAAGCACTCAAATTCAACTTAAGTAAAGATAAGGTGTGAACACACACCTAAGTACTTATTCATTTTCTTTAAACTTGAAATTTCATTACTAGAATAAGGGGGGGGGGAATTTAGATGATATTTTATGATTATGTAGCACCTTAGTACTGTACTCTTGGAAAACTAAGACCCTGGTTATTCCTCTTAGTTCTACACATGCCTTGCTTCTACAAGCCTAACATCTAACCTATCTTATTCCCGTTGGCCTATCTCCTAGTCTAACCAACTTTTATATTGATAACATAGACATTTCATCTTGCCCAAAATTTTTAAATTGTAATTATCATATACCTCTACAAGTTTTGAGACTATGCCTACTCTCCTCTTCCTTAGACACTAATGTAAATGATAGACAATAACATCAACATTACTATCCTACCTCGACGTAAGTATCTAGTACCATAAAATCATCCAATTTTCAAATGAAATGTATTATAATGGTTGGAATAAGTTATTTAATGTAAGTTATCTCCTAATAGGATTGGTATAAATACAATATCAACCCTCATTTATTCCTCACCTAGAAATCAGACTAAAAGAGCACTCAAGAAGCACTCAAGTTACTAAAAGATTTCTTATTCCACCATATTCTAAAATTAGCTAGAGGAATAGCCCAAATACATATCTAAAGTACTACATGAGTAGTCATAAGGTCATATTCTCTAAGTTATAATCTAGGTCACTATTGTACTTTACACACATTACATGATTTTCACACAATCCAACATGTAAAGGAGAAATAAATGAGTGTGAGGCCCTCTTCTAGAGTATTGGCTATATAGGTAGTTTCCTTTGATAGTGGGGTCATTACAGGTCATTTTGACATCATGTACCCACTAACACATTTTTACCCAATGTCACATTAAATATAGAAAGCTAGGGTTTTGCCATTTCACCAAGAATAATAGTCCATGACCCAAATATAATTGCATTAAAGTGAGGGTAAAGCCAAACCCAAACACATCTAGGTGGTTGCATCTTATTTCAATTAAAATTTCATATAAGACACTAACATCAAAATTAGAAACTAGCATGGACATAACCATCCCAAGGTAGTATAACAATATAGAGAACTAGACAAAGTGTATCCATAATCTAATGACTATTCTAGAACTATCTTCTTTCCTCCTTTCTATATATACCAAATCCATCACTACATTAACACCAAAATTAGTTAAGTACTCTATTTTATGTCATTTTTATATCTAGCATAGTTGTACTTTTCATTAATAATGTATCTCAATGTCATAAATTTAAAATATAGTACATTTGAGTTTAGCACATTAATTGGCTTATTATATATCTAATATTCACCCTTGTACCCTATCATTTCTATATCCTTAACCATATCCACCCAAGTAGGATGTATCATAATAACTATCACTTTTGTACAAAAAGGATTTCTAATTATAACCTCATATGTGGATGGATGATGTGCCTCATGTAATCTAAAAAGTGAATTAACATATATAGTGAAATAATAAAAATATCTATAACATATCTAAAGAGCATGTCCTCCTCTTATAAAAGGGTCCTGATGTAAAATAATGTCAGGTATTCTAACTCTAGTAGCATCTCCTACTATATCCTCCCTAAAAATCCACCGTACCCTCATTGATTCAAAGGCCAACATGATGATTCCTACTAATGCCTCACTCTGAGGGCTTCCTCCCTATTCTTGGATAGAGGCTCTACCATGTCATCGACCCACCATAGATCAACTAGGTCCTCCTCCCTCCTCACTCTATCCAATAGAGTGTTATTCTTAATCTTCAATGTTATTACCATTGTATAAGCATGATATACTATAGAAAAGACATTTATGTGATGACCAATCCCTACAGGGAGTCCAAGATGGAGCAAAATATGGTCTTGACTTAGACTAGTGCTTAGCTAAAAAATATTGATCAGGGTCTCTTTGATCATCTACCTCCAACCACCCATAGTATCTATGATCACAAAGTACCAAATTTAGTGTCATATCTAATCAATATAAAAATATAATATACATAAAATCAACTAATATACTAAAAGAATCAAATTACAAGTTTTAATAATATGTAAATATTTTTTTTACCTACGTGTCCCTCATGCCACTCAAGTTTAGAACATCCTATATATCTTCCTTCCCATCTATGTCTAGATATTCTTCTATCTCAACATACACTAAAGCCTCACCATATCCATTTCTAAGGATTTGCTATTTTTTAGGGTCTTCTTGAGTGGATTACTATTGTTGGGGTGGTAGAAGTGGTGGTGATGGGCCAACCTCCTAGTCTTCTAGTTGTTAACCTCCTCACAAATATAGATGTAGTGAAGGTCCTTGTTCTACTCCTACCTAGGCTAGTCAAGTGATTAACACCCATATCATAATAAAATTCCATATTAATCATCTTAGTCTCACTACTCTCAACTAATGTATACTCTTATAAACAACCCTAAGAATAGGAATATTTCCCATATAGGCTAAACTAAATTATTGGAGCACCCTATCTATAGGGTATACATCAACTTGTAAAAGTTGGTCTTGAGATTGAGTGGACTTGAAAACCACTACAAGGTAGTCCCCTTAATTATCCTATTACCCATCCATGTCCTAATAAGGTAGGTAAATTAGGTTAATTTTTTTCAAAGTCCTCATTACTTAGGGAAAACATAAAAAGGTGACACATCTATCCTATTAGTCTTGATATCCCTAAGTGCTCTAATTATTACTCCATTATGGTAAGGGATGATACACTTTTAGACCCAAACCATAAAAAATGTTGGGTGGTTGATTAAGAAGTCCCTTGAATAGGCCATTTAGTAAAGATCTATGTAGGTCTAAGCTAGTATCTAAAAACTAATGACCAATTAAATAACAATCTATTAGTAACCTTGTCTCCCACTAGTTGGGAGGTAAGGATCCAATAATAACTTTCCTCAAGTTGGGTTTCACTGATCCATCCACTTAGAAAAGCCTCACACTACATTTTTCACCTATATCAAGAGCGTCAGCATCTCTAAATTTCTCATACCAACTTTGAGCCTTAGTATCACTAGCGATAGCCTAGATAAAAACTAACCAATACATCATTAGAAGGATTGTAATCTAGAAAACAATAATGAGAGTGATAATACACTATCGAGGGCCTAGGGGAACACAAAAATGATCCAATAAATGTCCCAATAGGTCATAATATCACATAGTATTTTTATAGATGTTGAAATGATACCCACCCATGCTATTTGAAGAATCACAACATAGTCAAGAATGACTAGCTCATTCACTATTAAGAGTTCCAAGACTCAGGTGGGCCACTCTTGCTCTAGAGCTCTACTCTAATGTATATACTAACCTTATAATAGAAACATAAACCTTGGGTAATCTTAAGTACTAAACCTACCCTTAATATCTCATTTCCTTACTTTTAATCCTATTACAAAAGGCTAAAATTACCTCCTTTTGCATGTGGTAGTTATACAACCATCATAGATGGTTATACATCAATCGTAGGTGGTTAGATAAATATCACATGAGATTTTGTAACCACCTATAAGTGGTAGTTATAGAACCACCTATTCTAAAAATCATGGTGGTTGCATAACATCCATAATGGTGGCATAACCACTAGTATACAAAGATTGATAATTTAATTCCTAAGGGATGGTCTCATTCACCATCCATGTGCCTTCACAAACTCCCCTTACAAACCCACAAAACTCACCATCATTAATATTTTTTTTAAATATTCCTAGTCTGCCCCCTAATGATCATTTTAAAACTAAAATTTCTCAATTTCATTGGATTTTAGCTAATTTTTAAACAAAATTCTAAATTTGTGGAAAAATAAAAAAGTGTAGAAAAACCTACCTAATCTTTCTCAATAGTTCCTCCCACTAGTCTATTTTATATCCCCTCATTATCCTCATTTTTTTACACTACTTCTATGCTTTAAATGACCATAGGAATTCCATAGCTCTAAAATCACAAATAGATAAATGCACAAATGAATTAATTTTTATAAAGTTTTCAAATATATTAACCCCCAAACTAGTTGTTTTAACTTAAAAGCTTTCTAAATTAGGCATGCTTATTTGTTTCATTTACACTATTCATGTTACATACTATATTATTTCAATTTGTGTTTCAATACTAATAAATTGACTAGTCTTCTAGTTATTTTGTAGCACATCTTGAAATTTTATAGATACATGATGACTTGACATGAGATTCAATCCCTTGATTGGGCAATTTAGGTAGTATGATTTTCCCTGGATGTACGATATGTATTTTTGTCCATACTTTGATTGTATGGTTTAGTTTTTTTATTTTTCATTACATTGAACTTGATTATTGTTCTCTTCTTGTAGGCTACATGAAGTCCCAAATGGCTTCATTTAACCACTTAGGTAATTAAGATAATTATTCCTAACCTCTTGTTTCCTTTCCACATGAATTTAATTACTACTACACCTTACCAACTCATGACAAGGAATAATTCTAAGGGGATAATATATATGTATCTATATTTTACATAGTGCAACACTACTGGTATAAATCTAATGATGATACAATGATCTCTTATTTTGTTCTCCACAAGAAACTCTCTAATTTATTTCCTTCTTTTAATTCCTTGTTCCTCCAACTAAAAAATTTTGGTCCCCTTTGTTTGATTCATACATCTTATGTCATATTGTTTTAAAATTTTCCCATACAATATGGAATCTCTACTCCTAGTGATAAAACCACCCCCTCCATTATGGAACTACCCCTTCAATTACACAACTGTCATGGTAGTTTTATATTATAGGTGGTAGTTATATATTTAAGAGGTAGTTTTATATTAAAATAAGGGTGGTTTCCAAAATTTGGGTGGTGATTTTGTCACCCAAATCAATAGTTTCAAAGCTACCCCTATAGAAAATGGTGGTTATGTCTCCTTGTAATTGTCTTCCAAAATTATCTTCTGAAAATCATTCTTTGACATGTTTTGCATGTTTTTTTCACATTTATTATTAAATATATCATAATTTAACCTATAATAAATACCATATCTTTCCCTCTTCTATTTTAAATCATTTTATGTTCCTCCTAAGTTCAATTCCTAGTTGAAATTAGTTAAACTCCCTCATGCAAGCTTCCAACTTGTTCAACAAAAAGGTCATTTTTGGCTTGATCTCAAATCCAAAATTTTCCATTGGAAGTTTTTATTTTTAATATTTTTTGGACATAATCCTACTAAAATTTCCTAAAGATATAGCCTCTATAATTTTCATGTCAACTACATTACCATAGGTGAATAAGTTTTATTTGTTCAACAACTTAGTCTTTACGAACCAGAGCATTCCTTAGCTTAGATTCTCTCCATTTATGGTTATGTTTCCTCTCCTTCCTCATTTTTTCCATAGGTTGGTCATCCTCCAATTATATTAATCCATAATTCACACAAGTATAAAATGAGTGAGCATACTAAGGATTATTTCATCAACATACTACATGCATTCTAGTTGATATATACCTTGGTAAAGTTAGATTTTATTTTGATTTACAATATTTACTTAATTTACTAGACTAGATTATAGCAGTTTAGTTTTTTCTTAATTAGATTAATTTAACTATTTATAAAAGATAAAATTTTATAGATGGAGAAGTTTATTTCTTTTCATTGTATTTTCTACCAAAAAAAAGGAAAAAGTAGTTAGTTTTGATTGTACTTGCATTTAAATAAATTTATTTTCTCCCCACTAAAAAAAAATTCCACAAAAAATCTATAGGAATATCTTATTTAACTTTAAAAACATTTTTATCCAATATAGAATTTCATTTTCAAAATCAAAACAAGTTCTCTTACATTCATAATAACCAACTAGACAACCACATGAGTTTAGACAATCATAAGCATACAAATAGAGCTTACATACCTATGATTTTGTTTTTTTGGTGAATTAAAATTTATTTTGTTCCCTCTTAAAATATAAAATTATAATTTTTATTTTTGTCTCTCTCTTAGTAAATGATTTTAAAATTTTGTTTGAAATAAACAAATAAAGTTGAAAAGCTAGTTTAGCTTATTTGTAGACAAAGAAAAGTACAAAAATGTTGTAAAATTATTGTTTTATAATATATTTCCTTTTTAATTTATTTGGATATTTAGAATACATAGTTTTCATACTTAATTAATCTCACATAAATTAAATAAAAACTATAGAAACATCACCACCTAGATTGCATCTAGGCAAAGCTAGGAAAAATTAACACCTTTCATGATAGTATAGGTTTCTTCTCTCCTTTGCATGCATCATGAATTATTAAAAAAGGATAAAAATAAGATTTGTTTTAATTTAATTTAAGTTTTGGTATTCCTTTTATTTTATCACTTTAATTTCAACAAGTAATCAATTACTTTGATAAACTCAAAAAATCCCAAAAACATGCCAAAATTAACAAAAACTCAAAAAAAATGTGTCAAGAAGCATTACCAACATGAAAAATAACATAAATTTTATTATAAGCATTTAAAATAAGAATAAGTGTCATAGTTTCATATAATCCTTGAATATTCATGTAATCATTCCATATAAATCCTTACTTCAACATCATAACAAATATACAAAACAAACTATTTCTACCTTGGTTTTTTGCCGAACCTCCTTTGGATGACCCTTTCTAAGATGCTAGGTCTTATCTACCATGATATATTAACTATGATTAAATTACCTTTTATAATATGTGGAATATTGTATGATATTAATACCAAGATAAGATGCAATTTTTTCCATTCCACCCCAATTCTTCATCTTATTATCAACTCCTTGACTTATTTAGATGAATAAGAAAGAATTCCTAATCCATCCATCATTATCCTTCTTTAGTATAAAGGTTGTAACTATAAAATTATTGTTTTAACTTGGATTTTCACCCTTTAAGTATATGTTAAATCTCTCCTCATCCAAGTGGCACAATGGAAACACATCTAGGCTTGGAGGTTCCTAAGGATGAGGTGAATCTCTAGATAGGGCTAGCTCCCTTGATGTACCACTTTGGATCACAACTACACTTAACTTTGGGGTGTGAAAAAGGAGAGAGATAATTGAATTAAAAATAACCTAAGGGAGGTGATACACCAAAATAGATGATGTCTTCCAACTAATATCATGTTACACATGAAATCAAGAGACAAATTTAACATACACTTCTCCAATCTTCATCTTCTCACATCAATGTTACATTTTGTGGTTATGAATGAATATAAAAATATAATAGGACTATAAAATATTCATATGAGGGTACTAATAAATATAATAACTTGCTCAATGCTTGAAATTTCCTCTAACACTTCACATGTTGTGCAAGAGGAAGCTTTCCAACTACAAATAGGATGCAAGAATGAGATACCGTGCTAAAGAATCTATAGTGTTCACTAAGTAAGATTAAACATTAAGGTAAAACATACTAATAAAAGTCATGAAGAGGTAAAAATAGTATATTATTGATAAAATTATATGTATTTGAGTTTGGATTCACCATACTCAGGTGGAACATAGATTATAATGCCAAATGGCTAGTTTTTATCAAACTTATAAGAGAGAGAAGTATAGGGGTAGCAAGGATACTTTTCAAGCTGATACAAGGAGTTAATTTTGAATTATAAGAGGATATGGGATGAACCATGCAAGGTTAGGAATCACAATTGTCAATTTAGGGCATAAACTTCATGAAAAGTGACATGAAACTCCCTTTGTTGGCTCAAAAAATTGGCTTCATGATTGACCCCTCTTGAACACCTCATAAATAACTATGAATATTTATAATGATTTGTATGATTTTTAAGTATTTAAATCATGAATTTCCATTCATTTTTTTTCTTGGTCCTCTAGAATCATTTGGAAGTGAGTCATTATCATCTACTATCAAGAAAACTCCTCTTCTATGCACCTTATACACATAGCCTTAAAATTAGAATAAATTTACTATTAATATATATGGTAATAAGTGGGTTACACTATTAAATACCATACATGACCTTAGAATCATCAGGGATACCTTAAAATCACCTCACTTAAAGATCTCCACCCTTTTCACTAGCTTGTCCACTATGCCAGTTTTGATTGGATAAAATGAGGGATATTTTTATAACCATTATAAGTTTATTAAAGGCATAAAATTACCATAAGTAGTTATTAAAAGTATATATCTTCCTCCCAAATTTTGATTCATCATCAGACTCCTCCTATAGTCTAGAAACCACACAAAACAATAAAAAATACCTTGTTTCTCACCCTATCCATAAAGTTACATAGACCAAAAATAATGGGAGGGAGCCTAAGTGATTAATATAAAAAATAAATAGGTTTCGTGGCCAAAATATACCATTATATCATATCTTCTAGCTTATTTTCTCCATTAGGTCACTGATCAGGGTTTAAGAGGGTCTTAGCCTATTTTTAGTCTTAAGGTTTGTTTAGAAAAACCTGACATTTTAAATTCAAAATAATTACACAATAACCAATATTAATAATTATTATAACATCCATGAAATCCCTTGGTCTCCATGTAAACTCTCCAATAAGATGTGAGTACTCAAACTTCTCCCATCAATCTCATTCCTCCATTTCAACAAGCCTAAATTATCCTAAAGACCAAAATAAGATTCATTTATGTTTTATTTGAATTCCAATGGTTCATAATATTATATAGTGACCATAAGAAAATTTATAAATATATTTAAATTATCTACCAAGGTTAGAAAAGGAAGTTGAACCTTCATTGGATTATAGGCCTAAACATGCTCAATAAGCCTGCATGTAGCTTAAGCTCAAACTAAACTTCTTGTGACTTCATTTTCATATAAAATTATTCATAAAATTTTCATCAACCCTAAAATAATGCTTTAACAAACTATAAATATCACTCCACATTAGAAATGAAGATGGTTCTCTATTTGGCTTCTAGGCCTTAATGTGTTTGATAGACTTGCTTACAAACTTTGGTATTTAAACCCTTTTTCTTGGTTCCATCCTTTAGTGAGGTATTAGTCATGTTTTTTTAGATGTATATAATCTTATCACATCCTATTTAAAGATTCAATAGCTCCTAAGACCAATCTTTAACCCCTTCTCCCAAAACCTAGTAGTTTTGTGTACAAGGGGAGTGCCTTCTGTCTTAGATAAGACAAAGGGCATTCCCCTATTTTCATAGACAAATGGGAATACTTTAAAAGTATATATAATTACTAAGGGGTATCTATACAAAATTTTATCTCTTTAAAATAATATTTGACCCTTCAAACTCCCAAAAATTCCAGACTGACCTATCAAGTAGGGACTATATGCATTATTTTAATGTATTGGTTATATGTTACTTGATCAAGGTTGTTATTTTTTTAATTTATTATGAACAAGGATTATGGATAACATAAGGTATATGAATAATGTGTCATATTTCTCTATAACACCTTATCTACTTACATTCTTCTTTTAGTACCCTAACTAGACTATGTAAAGAGTCCTGACTGTAGGGTTTCCTCCAATAGACTGTGCATTAATTTGAAAGGGTATTTAAATGATTGATTAATAATTTTATGAGTTTGACATGATAATATTATTTTCATGAAATTTTTTATTTATCCTAATCACCATTCCAAAATTCCATGCTCCCCTCCATTAATTTTGTCTAGTCAAGACTGATACACCTCCTTGACTATGTTTTTTCTTTAGAGAGGATACTTGTAGGTATGTATGTGTAGTTGTAATTTAATATGATATGTATACAACATATTTAATTGATTAAGTAAATTTATAAATTTTATTATATTTTTTCACCCATGTTGGACCAATTCACACTAAGATCCTTAACTTTCCTACTCTCTGCCCCTATACATTCATACACAATCAACTATTTTTGACTGAGGGAGACATTGTGCATGAAGATTCTTCATGGGAGATATTTAATGTAAATTTTATTTGTAATGAAAATTTATAACCTTTTCCATCAGCCCAAATTCATACCCTATGCTTAAGTCCTTCTTTCCTTCATTGTGACCTACAAAACTATATTTTCTACCTTAAGCTTGGTTGTAGGTGTGCTTTTCCATGGAGTCAGAACCTTGTAGGTGTTTTTTGAGGGAAAAACCTACAAAAAAATTTATTTTTTTGGTCCATATATCATAATTAAACCCTCTAATCTCTCCAAACACTCAAATGTGTCTTCAAACCTTCCACCTTCCTCAATGTTTATTCCAAAACACCTTTTTACCTTCTTACTGCTATAGATGACTATTTTGGATTAGACACACCTTCAGGTGTGTCTAGGGTCTGAAATTTTATATTTTATCTCCTCAAATGAGATAAAATCATAATTTTCTCATCCATCATAGAACCTTCCAATCACGGGGGCAAATTTTCAAACTACTAATTTGGGGAAAGAGTCCCTTTAGAGTTTTAAAACCTATAAACCTCACTACCAAAAATCAATGATGAGAAGTACATTTTAAAGCTTCACCATAAAGAGAAATAAATAACTAAAAAACTTTATCCTCTTTTTAATTTTATCCCATAGGTGAGAGATATAGGGTATGCTCACTTGGGTGCACCAAAAGTCTTTAGGGATTTGATCTCAAACATAGTCATCTCATTTTTTTGAAGGTGGCCTTCATTCCTTATTTATAAATATACCCTTAAAAATTAGTATACCATGATATTTCACCATATTAAGACACTGAAGAAGTCTCATGTGATGTATCTTTGGATTCATCATTAATGCTTTGATAGATGCCTCCAAAGGCTAATTATTGAGAGACAACACTAAAAATATTTCAACTTCATGGACCAAGAGTCTCATTAGGCATTAAAAAAAATATTGACACATGTATTTTCACCCTTTGAGGTGATGGAATATATATCTTTATCCAAGTGGCACAATGGAACCACCTCTAGGCTTGTGGGTAGCCTAAGGATGAGGTGAATCTCTAGATAGGGCTAGCTCCCTTGACATACCACTTTGGATCACAACTACACTTAAATTTGTGGGGTGAAAAGGGAGAGAGATAAATAAAAGAAAAATAAACTAAGGGAGGTGATACACCAAAATAGATGATAACTTCCAACTAGAAACATGTTATACATGAAATCACGAGACAAACTAAACATACACTTCTCCAATATTCAACTTCTCACATTAATGTTACATTGTGAGGTTATGCATGAATGTGAAAATCTAGGAAGACTATAAAATAGGCCTATGATGGCACTGCTAAATGGAACAATGCATTCAATGCTTGAAATTTCCTAGAACACTTCACATGCCCTATAAGAATAAGCTTTACAATTGCAAATAAGATGCAAAAATGAGACAACATGCTAAGGAATCTATAATATTCACTAAGTAAGATTAAAAATTAAAGTAAAAAAAAAAAAATAGTAATTAATAGGTAAAAATATTATTCTTATTGATAAAATGGTATGCATTTGAGTAGAGCTTCACCATACTCAGGTGGAGCATAGATTACAATGCCAAAATGGCTAATTCTTATAGAACTAGAGAGAGAAGAAGAGATAAGTATAAGGGTCATAAATAAAATTTTAAAACTAATCCAAAGAGTTAATTTTAAATAATAATAGGATATGGGATGAACCATGCAAGGTCAAGAAGAACAAGTGTCAATTTAGGCTTAAACTTCATGAAAAGTGGCATGAAACTCCCTTTGTTGGCTCAAAAAATTTGCCTTCATGATTGGCCCCTTTGGAATGCCTCATAATGAACTAATAAAACTTATAATTATATGTATTAAGGGTAAGGATTTTAGGAATGCCTCTCCATGCATTAGTTTCCATCTTGGTCCTCTGAAAACATTTAAAGGTGAGTCATCATCATTTATTGTCAATAAAACTCCTCTTCTATTCACCTTGCACTTGGAATTAGTTTCTCATGAAAATACATGGGAATAAGTGGATGACACATTTAATGACCCTATATGGCCTTATAATCATCAAGGATACCTTTGAACCACCTCACTTAAAGATCTCCACCCTTCTCACTAGCTTGTCCAATATGCCAGTTTTGACTGGTTAACATGAGGGATATTATTTAAACCATTATAATTTCCTTCAAGGAATTAAATGGTTATAGGGAGTTATTAAAATTATATATATTACTCTCAAAGTTTGTTTCATATTTAGACTCATCTTATAACCTACAAAACACATAAAGTAGTAAAAAATACCCTATTTCTCACCCTATCTCTATAAGTCCATACCTAAAAAAACATGGGAGGGAGATTGAGTGAGTTATATACAACTTTAAATAGGTTTCATGGCATAAATATTCCATTATATTAGCTCTCCAAGATTGTTTTCTCCATCAAGTCACTAATACGGGTTTATGAGGGTTGTAGCCTATTTTCAATCTTAAGGTTTGTTCATAAAAACATAATGTTTTAAACTCAAAATAATTCCACAAAAAAAATCTTAATATTTATTTAAACATCCCTAAACTCCCTTTTTCTCCATGAAAACTCTCCAAGAATATGTGAGTACTCAAACTTCTCATATCAAGCTCTTTCCTCCATTTCAACAAGCCTAAGTTGTCCTAAAGTCTAAATAGGGCATCTTATGTGGTTTCTTTGAATTAAAATTCTTCATAAAATTATTTAGTGACCCTAAGAACATGTCCAAATATATTTTTAATCTCTACCAAGGTTAGAAAATGAAGTTGACCCTTCATTAGATTATAAGCCTAAACCTGCTTAATAGGCCTACATGTAGCTTAAGCTCAAAATGGCATTTTTTGTGATTTCCATTTCATATAAAAGGATTAATGACATTTATATCCACCCTAAAAATATTCTTCAACAAGATATAAATATCAATCCACTCCATAAATTTATATGGTTCTTTATTGGCTTCTAGCCCATAATGTGTTTGACAGGCCTACTTGCAAACTTTGGTATTTACACCCTCTTTCTTGGTTCCATCATTTAGTGATTTTATCCTAATTTTTTTTATATTTATCTCAGATTATCAAATCCTCTATAAATATTAAAATATCTCATAATACCACTCTTCATCCCCTTCTCCTAAAAACTACCAATTTTGTGTACGAGGGGAGTGCCCTCTGTCTTAGATAAAACATAAGGAACTCCCCTATTTTCCCAAATAAATATGAATAATTTAAATGTCTCTCCAAGTCATAAGGGTTCTCTATACAAAATTTTATCTCTTGACAATAATATTTAACCCTTCATACTCTCAAAAATCTAAGATTGACTCGCCATGTAGGGACTATAGGCATTGTTTTGAAGTACTAGTTGTATGTTAATTAATTAGGGTGTTATTTTTTTTATTTATCATTAAAAATGCCTATGGATAACATAAATACCATAAATAATGTGTCACATGTCTCTCTATCTCCTCATATCCTCTCATGCTTCTTTCAATACCCTAACAAGACTATGTAAAGAGTCTTGATTACAGGGTTTCCTCTAATGGACTGTGCATTACATTTGAAAGTCTCTTTCCATGATTTATTCCTAATTTTATGAGGGTAATATGAGAATATTATATTAATTAAAATATTTTTATTATCTTAATCACCATTACAAAACTACATGCTCCCCTCCATTCATTTTGTCTAGTCAAGACTAATACACCTACTTCACTGTATTTTTTCTTTAGAGAGGATATCTATAGGTATGTATGCCTATCTATACTTTCAATATGATATGTATACACCATATTTGAATAAATAAGTCCATTTAGTAATGTTTTTAAAAATTTTGACCCATTTTTGACCAATTCACATCAAGATCCTAACTTTCTTGCTCTCTACCCCTATACATTCATACACAGTCAACTATGTTTGATTGAGGGAGACCTTGTGTATGAAGATTATTCATGGGAGATATTTCATGTAACCTTTAGTTATAAGGTCCATTTATAACCTCTTCCATCAGCCAAAATTCATACCCTATTATTAAGTCCTTCTTTCCTTCATTCTAACCTATAAAACTGTGTTTTCTACCTTAAGCTTGGCTATAGGTGTGTTTTTCCATGGAGTTAGAACCCTGTAGGTCTTTGTTGAGGGAAAAACCTACATAAAAAATTGTTTTGGTGGTAATTATATCATAATTAAACCCTATACTCTTTACAAACACTCAAATGTGTCTTCAAACCTTCCAACTTCCTCAATGTTTATTCCAAAACACTTTTTTACCTTCTTGCTATTATAGATGACTATTTTGGATTAGATGCACCTTTAGGTGTGTCTAAGATCTAAAATGATGTATGTTATCTACCCAAAGGAAATAAAAACATAATTTTATCCTCCATAATATATCCTTCCAATCATGGGTGAAAATTTTCAAACTACTACTTTGGGGAAAGAGTACCTTAGAGTTTCAAAACCTATAGAACTACTATAAAAAATTAGTGATGATAAGTGCATGTTCAAGCCTCACCATAACAAGAACTAAAATATTAAAAAAAATTACCATTTTTTAAATTTGATTCACTATGTGAGAGATATAGGGTATGATCACTTGGGTGCATCAAAATTATTTATAATCCTATTGTAAGAATTCAACCAAAAGCTCTGGGGCTCCATTTTACACCTTTGGGGATTTGATCTCAAATACAATCATCTCATTTTTTAAAGGTGGCCTTAATTCCTTATTTAGAAATATACCCTTATAAACAAGTATACCATGATATTTCACCATATAAGGACACTAAATAAGGTTCATCAGATATTTCAAACTCTCCATATGGTTTCTAAACTCTCTACCTAGGCCACCCATAGGTGGTTATTCCACAATGCAAGCAATAAGGGGATTTGAAGTAGTTAAAAAGAAAAACAATCCATTAATGAGTTAAAAACAAATTTATAATATTTTAAATGAAATATTCACACTTATTAGGGTATAAAAAAGTATCAACACATCCCATTCAATATAAATTTATCCTCTAAGCACGTGTAGGTGGGCATATTCATGGCAAACTAGGTGAAAGTGTGCTGCATGACTACCATAATCCTTTATTATTCCAATTGGAGGTTATTATTTGATTATATTGAGATTAAAACATATTAAAATTCATGATATTTTTATTTCCTTTCCATGAATAATGTTAAACATGTCCACACATGTGATCTCCTATGACTGTATGTAAGAATGAGCAAGAAGTTGACTGAGTGTGAGAGTGGACTGGAAGATTGATCCAAGAATGATGTAGAGAAATAAAAACATGAAATTAGGTGATTATTATGACATTTATACATAGAAATACACCATATAATATTCACATGGAATCCCCTATATGGAATTCAGCCTTCTGCAATTAGAAAATTGACTAAGATTGCACATGGTGGTACCTTCCTACAAATTGAGTAATTTATACAATAAAATAAACTTAAAACCTAAAATAAACCATATATGTAATTAGATAAGTATTAAAAAATCATTTTTAATCAACCTTAGTAATTGGTTTGTATGAAATTGCCAAAAGTGGAATAAAATATATAGGGTACATAGATTAGCAGGCAAAAATATATAGTCAACTACATAAGGATGGTTCATGAAGAACATGCCACCATTATTGAAAATAATTATACATAAATGAATTTATCTTAGTGTAATAAAACCTCCCCAAGGTTTTTTTCTTGAAACCACCTGAGTTGTATGTACTAAGCATAAACCTGAAGGTCACTTCTGCTTGCCAAAAAGACTAAAAAAGGAGTAGAATGGTTTTGGGCCAAAAACGGCACTTTTAGATCATTTAAAACATTTAAAAAAGATTTTTTAATCTTAAGAGGCATACCATGATCATTTTCCACATGGCATACTTCCCATGGAGTCGTACAAGTACCAAGCTTCTTCTTTTCCTCAAGGAAACTACCCTTTTTTTTAGGAACCTACCACTTTTCAGTTACTTAAGACCTATAAGGATACATAGGATGTGACATCAAATTTTTTAACTTTAAATATTATGATTAAATTTGTATAATTTATTAAATTCACCTTTTTGACCCCTAAAATGACTCAAAAGGACATGTTGGCTCTTGAAATAAGAGACCAAGGCTAATATAAAATTTAATAATATTATATGACCTATGATATACCTTATAAAAAAAATTAAACCCCATAAAAAACTTAAAACTCAAGTTTTTACCTAGGGGTACCCCAATTTGACCTAGAAGTTAAATTTGGTCAACAATTATCTAGGCCTATTCTTTCAATCATACCTCTTTATTCTCCTTAGGTCTAGCCTTATCTTATATCATTCACATTTTTATGGATGACCTTCAAGAGGCATATATAACCCAACATAATAGATATTTTTTAATGAGTGATTCAACCTAATTTACTCCATTTCCCATGTCTTATCCTAGACTAAGAACTTTGCCTTCTTATTATCTCAAAAACCAAAGGTCCTTGGAGCTTTATTTTGGCATGGGTTGATGTTATTAGTGAGTACCAAGATTATCTTGATGTCTTTTGGTTATGTCATGAGAACCCATTTCCACCACGCATTTTGAATCCTATTCCACTTAACAACAAACCCAATCCATAGCCCATCTATTATGTCAGTTGTCTTGGCCTAACCTCAGGGAGCCAAGTGCATAGTTTAGCATGTGTTATTCATGTGTACATAAGATCCATAGTTTATTTATATATAATTTCCACCTCATGTATGAGTCTTCACCATCCTATCCATTTACATAAACTAAATCACTAACAATTATAACATATAAAACATTATTCATTATGATCACCCAAAGCTCCTAAGGGACTCCAATTCTTTTATTTTCCCAATAAAGTAAGGCATTATTGTTTTATGTGAAATTTAATGTTTTTATCATTATCATACATATTTATAATGTTTTTATTTTCAACATATTGAAATAGTATAATATAATCACATTAATGAAATTTATGACACATTTTTATAATTTGACTAAACCCATAATATTTTCATTGGAAAAGGATGGTTAGTATTCTCATCTATAATATTAACTCAATAGGTACAAATATTATCATTATTATCATTTCACATTTTATTTATTTTTTTATTTGTGAACATAATTTGGTTCACTTATTTTATATTGTCTTATATGACCATCAACCTATCCATGTGAATATAAATCAAGCTTTTGGATTATCAAAGCATGAGTGAATGACACCACTAATACCCATAAAAATTATTTGAAGTCATTCATTATTTCCCTCATATATTTATAAATTTACCATAAGGATTTTCACTAATTTATTGAAGCTATGCTACTTGGGTAATCAAACTAATAATTCATACTTGATTATCTTATATTATTTCAATAGTATAAAGATAGGGGAATTTAAATTGCAAATTCATAACATTCTATTTTTATAATCTATTTTCATCATTTAGTGTTGACAATTTTGGTTTCCATAGTCAAAAGCTACATCATTCCTTATTACCTGGTGTTTTATTTTTATCATAATTTAGATTGGTAATTACATTTATTAATGTGTGTTCTAGTATGCACCAATGTTATAGGATCATCTCATTACTCCAATCTCTTTAAAATACATTTGGGAGATCTCCCCAAGGTTTATATCTACTTGGTCTAGGTGCATTGATCTTTAAATGGTAGATCATTGTGACCATTCCATTTCAAGGGGCCTTTTTGGTTCACCTAACTTATAACATGCATTTTAGTAGGTTTTTGATACTTCAACATTATAAATCATGGTATGTTTATTGTTTTATCTAGTTTAGTTTTATGTAGGTGTTTAAAAATAAAAATAGACATTTATTTTAGTGTTGCCTAGTTTTATAATCAATAGCTTAGGGTTTTGTTCAGTGTATTATTTCAACTAATTTTTTTGTGTTTATTCCATTAGATTGAGATTCAACAATGAAATATATGATAATGGAAAATAAATAAGAAGTAATCAAGATATACATGAGTAATAAATCGTATACATTTAAACCCTAGAATAAAAAGCAAAAGAAAAGGGAGAGAGAAATAAAATAAAATCCTACAAACATGATGACAAATTCAATTTTATGATGGAATGATCCCCACAAACTGGTCCCTGATCTAGTCAATGCTTACATAATCAAATGCAAATTTAGTGTAAGATTCTAGGAAGAATAGACAAGAAAATAACAACCACCACCACTATATACATGCACAAATGGAAAGGAAATAATCCTAAGTATTATATTAATCAATAATCCATCATTTTGATAAATAATTAATGTTTGCTATAATCATTCTCCTAAAATGTTTCTAGCATAATGGTAGGAGATGAGTTGAGGGAGAGATTAACACTAAAAAAGTATGAAAATATAGAAAATAAAAGGGGTTGGCTCTAAATATCTTATGGGAGGATAAAATTTCAACCCTTGGACATAAAAAATACATCCACATATATTAATTAGTCTTCTAAATAGGAGAAAATTTCCCTCCAAAATGTATAGCTACTACCATGAATGATCTAGCTACTTCTTTCTCCCTCCAAATTTTCCAATTTCACTATTCATAAGCCTAAACAAGATAAAAAAACAAGTTGATACTTATAGTTAAAATAAATGAATTATAAATTGCATATTAAAATAAGAATAAGTTTTTCCATAGGTAGAATTAGACAAAATTGAAGACATCATTACCTCTGTGATAGAAGTATATTTTTGGAAACATGAATGGATTGATTTTTTAATAAACAAGGTAAAACTTATGCCAAAAAAACCATTGAGAGGTTGACAATGGTCTCTCCTAAACCTATTTAGGATTTTTAGTGATCTCAACTTATGTTTAAGCATTACTAGTCACTTTTTCACTTTTATAGTTGAATCAAGGTTTTAAGTCCTAATTAGAAATAGGTGCACTTTCAAGGTCTTCAAGACATAATTCATAGTCATTTTCCTAAATAGAAATGCATTTTAAATGTTAAAAATGGAAAGAAAATTATTTAGGTGCCCAAAGACCTAATCAAGTTTTAGCCCCTTAGTTATGTCTTTGGGATTTTTTATCGTGGTTTGATATGTTATAATCAAGAAATTGAGGGCCCAAAATACCTAAGGAGACACCATAAGGGTTTCAGTGGGAAAAAGACTAGATAACATGTCATTGGGGGATTGGGCCTCAAAATATTGATAAACACTAGTAGTGGGAGTTAGTGAAATGGGGGATCAAAACCATGATGGAGAATGGGTAGGATTTTTGGGGGATAAGGCTTGATTAGTAAATGGAGTGGTGGTCTTGAGATCCATGATAACCCAGTCAAGGATTGGGACCCCAATTTGAGTTATGGATCGATGAAAGGATATCCTTTGACCTAGTTGAGGATCCATCCTTGACTAGTAAAGGATGCTCAAAAACAAAAAACCCAAATGGAAAATGATGGGGCAAACACCCAATGACCAAACATAGACCAAACTACCTTTTTTCTAATTAACAAAGGCATGATACTTGATTCCCCTCTTAGATCTAATCAGGGTTTGGGGACCATATTAGGTATAGGGAGTTAATATTTTCAAAACTTAGGCCAAAAATCATGAAATAATATTGAGTCAAGGAAAGAATAGAATGATAAGATAGACCAAATAAAATAAAATTGTAATGTTTTTTACCAGGAGTAAGATTTTGTAAGCTCAGTATGAGGACCTAGAAGTTGTTTTGGGGAGAAATGCTAAACATGAAACTTGATCATATGGGCCCAGTGGAGAAGATGGAGAAGGTTTCAAAATCTGAAATAACATGGAAACCAAAATGAACCATCAGGGAAAAATGAGAGACATATGAAAGCTAGAGAATACCTATACCAAAGACCCAACAAGTGGGATAAGTATGAAAAAAATAGATTTATTCTCAAAGAATAAAACATGAAACTTATACACATAAATAAGGTGGATAATATATTTATTAGGTTTCATAGGTTATACATGATTGGAAATCAAAGTGACCCCCTAAAGGAGTTGTAGGGAGCTAAGAGAGTAGGTAGTAAGAATGCCACAAGAGTACATGTACAACAAAATATACTCTAGGGGCAAGTGTTATATATGAAACTTCACCATTAATAATTGGTCATCATGATGGGATAGGTTTTGGTAGATTGAAGGGAATGAAAATTAAAATGACCTCTTAGTGTAGGCTAAGAGAACAAGGAGAGATAAGAGATCTAGTGTTCAAATATAGATTGAGAGGTGAAAACCCCACTTTTATGCTAAGTGTCAAATATAAAGTTGACTCACACAAACATGGTTTTGAGCCTCAATTTATCATGAAAACTTAGATAGACCATAAATAAAATCTAAGGTGTTAATACCAATGTTTACAAAGATGGGAGTGTCTAAAAGACCAAATCAAACATTCTCATTGATCAAGTGTGTGTAAATGAGATAAATTAACTCTTTTTAAACCCTTGCAAGGGCTAGAAAATATGGAAATGATCATTAGGATAGTGAATCATACCTTAATAACACTTTTATGAACACTTCTCTACTACCATATAGGCATTCATAGCCCTAATAAAGTTTCCTCTAATCCCACTTAGGTCCTTACTCCACTGTCAACCAGGCTAGAAAACCTATGGTGGAGTTTCCTAAATCACCTAGAAGTGATTTTTTTATACATTAACTTTTATTTTATTTTCTTATCTTGATTTATCATTTCACTTTTCTATTTAGCATTTCAATCCTAGGTTGGGGATCACTATATCAATTAAAAGGTAGAACTATATAATTTTCACCCTAGATCATCACCATTGTAGGTTCATCCATGCAAACCCAAAAACCATTAATATGTGAATTTTGTGCTTGATTTCGAGACAATGTCTTCATTGACTAGATAGTTCTACCCAAACATAACCCAACTCAAACAAATTTAGAACACATATGATAGTCAAACCTTTGAAACCAATTTGAAAATAGAATCTAAAGTTGTAAACTATGAAAAAATATACACAATAGAATGTCATCCAAACTACCTACATGCATGCCTTTAATTCTTCATTTTTTTAAACCAATAGGGGAACCTATAGGTAAAAAAGTGATCTAGACCAAAAAGAGACAAATAATGAGGCCAAACCAACAATGAAAAGTGGGAATATTTAGAAAATCAAACCAAAATAACCATAAAGTAGGGGTGAAAACAAAAAAAAAGTAAGAAAAGGAAAGAGAATTTATTTACATCAACTTGTTAGGCTAATTCAAGCTTGGAAGTAGTGTTTGAGGAACTATTCATTGATAGATAATGGGATGTCCTCACCAGTTAGATACCTTAGATAGAATGCATTTTTAGCTAAGATTTGAGAGATTTGGTAGGGACCTAACCATAAGGCATCAAAATTTCCATCCTGACCTTTTTCTCATGAGCCTTGTCTTAGAGAAGGACTAGATCAGAGATTGAAAAGGATCTCACTTTTGCTCACTTGTCAAACCAATGCTTAGAAACCTCTTGGTGTTTACTAAAATGAAATAGATTTCCATTAGCTATGGTATGATTGGTCACTTTGCGTCTAAGTGTCCTATAAAGGATAAAACTGAGCATGATGAAGAACATGATGAACATCATGGTAATGATAAGAAGGTATACAATCCTAACAAAAGAATGAAATATTTTAGGAAGTATGAAGGTAGTAAAGGGTCATTCAAGAAAAAGAGAGGTTTCAATACCAAAGAAGATAATAGCTCATCTGATGTGACATAAGTACATATGATAATGATGATGATAATAATAAAAATTGACATGAAAATAATGAAACCTTATTCATGGCTATATAAATAGATAATGAGGGTTACTAAAAAGGGAAAGGCCTTATGGATGATGAAGAATCAAATGGATAAGAGGCTAAAGTGAACCTTGAGGTAGAGTAAGTGAGTTCTCTATAAGAGTTGAAGTTCTAAAGAAGGAAGAATCACAAACTAAGATCATTAGTTAAGGACTATGAAGAGTAGATTGATTTTTTTGAAGAGAGATTGAGTAACACATCCAAGGAGCATGATGAGATAATCAATTAGGTTGAAACATATATGGAGATAGTCATTGCTAGCGTAAAGGCTAAGGAATAAGAATGCACTAGGTATGAATACAAAATAGAGTCCTTAAAGTTATAATTAGATCAAACAACTAGAAAGATGAATACCTATGAGAAATTTAAAAAGAGCACTGAGGCTTTAGATGACATTTTAAGAAATAATAAGTCTTCCAATGATAAGGTAGGTCTTGGTTTAAAAGTAGCTCAAAAGGAGAATATGGAGAATTCTATTGTGAAAAAAAGGTCAACCTCAAAAACAATATGAAGCTAAATTCTATTAGACAACCTAACGCCATAAGGTATTGAAATTGATTCAATGGTTATTGTTTATCTTGTAATAAATTCAGTCATAGAGAAAGAGTGTAGAAGACCCTCTAAGAATGAGTACTCATAGAAATATGGAAGGAATCACAATTAACATCAGCCAAGATGTATGAGTGATGTTATTTGTTATAATTATCTTAAATTTGGTCATATTTCAAGATTTTGTCATCATAAATCATCAAGATAGAAAAAGAAGATTCAAGATTCTAGAGTTCAAAGACAAACCAAGGTGTGGAAGCCAAAGATAATCAAGCTTAGTCTTAATCAATCGATAAGCCAAACTGGGTTGTTTGCTATGGTAGGGCATAGGCTAGATATTTAAGAGTATCAAATGTGTTTATTATCAAATCAAATTATTGACCACATAGATGATGAAGAGGCCAAGCCAAAGAGACTAATGAAGCCTAAAAGGATCCTAAAGGATCATCAGTCTTGTGAGACCATAGAGATCTAGGAATCTCAAGATATTATGTTGTTCTAGTTCCCTATGGTAAGGGATGAATTCATTAGGATTCATGGAGACACTCACTGGTTAGTGGAAGCTTGGTAGCTATCATGAAAACATGTTGAAGAATGTTGATAGAGTTGGAAGTGTTATTTGTATATGAAAGGTAAGCAAAAAATTTGTTCCTTATTTCTATAAATTTTTAGTTGATCTTGATCTATGTTGATAAGTAGTATTGGTATCAAGATGTTTGAAGGAATATGAGGATGGTTTGAGAGTCCTAATGACTCATTTGGTGATCTCAAGCTATGAAGATAGGAGGAGCCCCTAATTCTTCAATTGATGTCAATAATATGGTGACCTATTGTGTGATCAAAGTTTTAAGTCATAATAATCATATTAAGGACAAGAGATAGTTCTAGGAGAATGATTATTTTATGAGAGTGGTTGTCATGTAATGTCTATGAGTAATAGTATCATCTTAGTGGGAGATTTTTATCTCTATGTTGTTCATTAAAATTCATGTCCTATGATCAAATGGTAGTTTACAAAAAAAACCTTTGTCATTAATGTCAAATGGGGTGAAAAACCAAAATGGGGAGATGATAATTATCAAGTTGTAGTGTGTTTTCCATCCATGAAAAAGGGGGAGTTTGTTGGCATGTGATTGTCAATGATTTCAAAAGAGTGCATTATGTAAAGACATAATGGTCATTAATGACAAAGGTCTATTTAGACAAGATGCATTGAGAAGAGTGTGGTCATGAGAGTTTCCATTCATGAAGGTTGTTTTCATGAGTGTTTTAAAAAGAGATAAGAGTGTTTGAATATAAATAATGTATAAATAGGAAGCATAGTGTATGAAGAGTCTGAACATGTCATTGATGTCATGACATGAAGAGCCATGTGAGAAGAGAAAATTTGAAGGAAAGAGATAATTTGAAGTAAAGAGAGAATTTGAAGGAAAATAATATTTTTTTTTTGCATGAAAGTAAAAATTTATGTCAATAATGAATTCAAAGGTATTTAGGTACATAAAATAGAGATATCAAGTCATATGATGCTTGATCATATGGTTTTAGGTTTTTATGAGGTCATGAAAGATTATTGTAATTATAAATAGAATGATACAAAGATATGAGTAAGGTTTAATATCTTATATCTACTTTTTTGATGTTTTTTTGAGGTCATGACATATAAGGAATAGGTCAAGCCATCAAGTGCTTAAGTAAGCTAAACCTAGTTATGGCATGAAGAGACCTTGTAAAATAGTTGAGCATGGTGGCTTGGTGAGATGAGTGAATAAATTAATGAGTGGATGTATGAGCATGTATGTTGGGAATTTTAACATTAATGAGAGTGTCAAGGTTATCCTATAAGGTTAGGACCTTTATATCAAGCCTGTACCTAGACCACTCCTAGACCTTACCTAGACTAGTGAGGTTTTATGATCTATTGTCAAGACATGTATTGTCAAGACATGTGAAGGATGTATAATAGATTTTAAGAATGAGATAGGTTTATTTAGTATGTTATTTAGGTAGAGAGTGCATGTAAATATGAATGAAGGTAATTTTTAAGTCCTAATGTGGTTTTTAAGTCAAGGTCTAGAGAGCAGAGAGTAGAGAGAGAGAGAGAGAGAGAGAGAGAGAGAGAGAGAGAGAGAGAAGAGAGAGAGAGAGAGAGAGAGAGAGAGAGAGAGAGAGAGAGAGAGAGAGAGAGAGAGAGAGAGAGAGAGAGAGAGAGAGAGAGAGAGAGAGAGAGAGAGAGAGAGAGAGAGAGAGAGAGAGAGAGAGAGAGAGGCCTAATGAAGGGTCATGGTCATAGTTAAATGTATTTGAGCTAATGTAAGAATTTTAAATAGGAATGAAGGTAATTTTTAAGTCCTAATGTGGTTTTTAAGTCAAGGTCTAGAGAGTAGAGAGAGAGAGAGAGAGAGAGAGAGAGAAGAGAGAGAGAGAGAGAGAGAGAGAGAGAGAGAGAGAGAGAGAGAGAGAGAGAGAGAGGCATAATGAAGGGTTATGGTCATATTTAAATGTGTTTGAGTTAATGTAATAATTTTTATAGGTGAGTTATGTTGTTTATAGTTTTTTAATATAGTTTGAGGTCAAGGTTTACAAGAAAATACATGAAAAACTATTTTTAGGTCTCTCGAGTGCACAAAATGAAGGGTTCTCAACCTGAGAAGGATTTTATTGTGATAATTAGATATTAAAACCTTTACATGGGAACATAAGTAGTTCATGGTATATGGGGATGTTTCTTATATCAAAATTGTAGGAATTAGTTTTTGATTTTATGGGTTATGCTTTATGAATAATCATTAAGAGTAGAAACAAGTTTAAACCCTCTTAAAACCCAAATAAAGATTCAATGTTGAAGATGTTGATAAAAATTTCCCAAAATGGATTGGCATTCTTAGGTAATCTATTAGATATTATATTATAATCTCCTAGGTACCTCTAATTAGTATTCATTAGAGAGAGGAGGGAAAAAATGTTGAGTTACAAGCTTGTTTCTAAAGAATTTATTGTAGAAGTCAAAATTTACATTGGACATATTAAGAAAATGGATGGAGTAAGAAGGTAGAGACTAATGTTTCATTTACATGAAGGTTTATGGATAGGTTACATTCCTAAAGTGTGATAAACTAGTATTATAATTTAGCCAATCATTAATAGACTTAATTATGCAAATAGTGAAAAACCCAGGTAGTAGTGAGAAGATGAATAAGAATGTACTATCATGATATAAATATGAAAAAAGTGCATGGATATGTCTTTTGAGACTTATAAATCATGATAAATCTTGGTATAAGTTTTGGAATTTAGTGTAAGTGAATAAAATGTATTCACAAAATGGCTTGTCTATTCAAGAATGGACTATGAGAATGTAAGTCAAGGAATTGGTTTGTAAGACCAATATTTTCCATTAGACCTTATTTTTATTTGAGGATACTCTAAATATGTAATAAGATAATTTAAATTCATCAAGAGTAAATAAAAATGTCTACATAGGTGGTTTAATTCTAATTCCTTATGACTATGTTTTTGAGTATTTTTGGTAGTTATGAGTAAGTTATAGAGTTGTTCTTGAGCCATTATTGTCTGAATGAAGTGTTCCAAGTAGTTGGGTATGTTCATGAGGTAATTTATTATATGTATATATGTTTAATTTTTGATGGCATATTTTTTAAAGGATTTATTTAAATTCATTCTTTCAAGATAGTTTCTAAGGTCTACAAGCCTAATAAGGCAATCTATCCTAAAGATGGCTTTAGGGTATCAATAAAGGATGCAGATTTAAGCAAGAATGAAAGAGGTAATAATAAGTAATTTTTCAAAGTGTTTTAGTGGTTTTTGATCATTTTATAAATCCATATGAATCTAATAAGATCAATTCTTAGCATCAAGAGAGAAAACCTAATAAAATAGGTCTCTATGAGACCTAAAGGGTGAGTAAGACCAATGTTGGTCACTGAGTCAGACTGTTAAAAGTGAATGAATATGAATTTAAGGTCATATATATTATGTAAAAATGGTTTTTATATTATGGTTACATGACATGTAAGTGATTAATCATGAGAGAGATCAAATAGTGTTTGAGTACACAAAGGCCTAATGAGATAATGAGTTGTAAGGAGTGTTTCATGAAGTAGTTGAACCTATAATGTTTTGTTCATATCAAAAGATGTTATTTTAGATATATTTAAAGTGTAATTAAAATAATATTGGTATATATATATATATATATATATATATATATATATATATATAAGTTTAATTTGTTTTAATGGATTATGTTCTATGCATTACAAGACATACCTAATGTAATTGGGGTTCCATGAGTCCTAAAGAGGAGTAAGGCATAATTGAGCGATGGACGACCAATGTGCAATCAAATTATGATTGAAAAATGCTCAAAAGAAGTAATAATACATATTAAATGACCTACCTAAGAGTTTAAGGGTGTATGTTTGACCAATTGGTGTATGATCAAGAGACTAGTATATATGCAAGGTAGTTTAGGCCTATTTATTTTTATTAGAGAGTTGTATGTGCAAGCAAATGAAATAGCACATTATTGAGTATAACGATGTATTTTAGACCATATTATTAATGTATATGATATATAATAAATACATAATAGTGTGTTTTACTTATTAATATCAAGGTAATATGACCTAATTAGTCTTGAAGAGACCTAATTGAGTGAAGAAGCCTAGAAGGCAGTTTGAGAAGGTTAAAGAGTGCAAAGAGATACATAGATGGTAATCATATATTATGTAAGAAAAAAGGTATTATAAAATATATCAACATAATCAGTTGGTCCAGTTGGTGTTGAGTCATCTAGGGGGTCAGTGCCTCCTTGTAAGTAGGTTCTTACTAAATCTTAGTCAAATGGGTACTTGGCTAGTTGAGGTTAGTGTTCCATGTAGTGTTTGTGCTTCACTAAGTTTGATGTTTATCTTATACGAATGTAGTCCATTTAGAGATATCAATGGATTTTATTACCTTTGAGTTTTTCCCACATATATGATGTGTTCTTATATTTCATGCTTACATGGATAGTTATTTATGATTGCTTAATAATTTTTTTGATTGAATGGTTCATGATTGCTTAAGTGTAAATTGAAAGAAAGTTTTTAAATACTGATTCAGCCCCTATTAGTCATTGTGATTCTAGTATAAAGGGTGTCCACCTATTTATGCCAACCTATTAAAAACCTATGAAGGGTGGTTGGTTGGTACACTAATTAGTTGAAAACCTAAAATGGTAGTTAAGTAGTGTGTAAGAGGTGAAAACTAGAAATAATGCCTTGAGTGATTATTTTGAATCATACTAGTCCAACAATTTATTTAGCTCCCTATAACTTGTGCATTCTTGAATATCTTGAGACATTTTCTTGGGATGAGACAACTTTTTAAGTCTAGGAAAGTACTGGTAGAATAACATGGATTGTAAAGCTACATAGGATATTTGTCTGATATTCATGCATTGTGAATTCATTTTTTCATTGTATAACCTATTTAGTCTTATCTTCATAATTTTTAATTAGCTAGAATATTAAGATAGTCCACTTTTGGAGCCGAGTACAAGAAGAAGATGAATAGTCATAGATTGTAAACATTTATAAATACTTTATTTTTAAGAAGAAGGTTCTAATTTTAGAAGAGATCAATAGATATTATCTAGTTATGATTACCTATATGATTTCTTATTATTTTCCTTTCATGCGATCTCATGTGTAATGTCTTGGTTACTTTCTATCTAAACTATTTTAAATTATTTATTTTATTTTATAAAACATTGGTTATTCTTAACTTTGTCAATGATGCAAAATAATTAGTTCTTCTTATGTTTCTATCAACAAATTTCCTATATGTTATGATAAATTATTTTTTGCACATAAAGTATCTAATTGATACCCTTGTCCTTAACATGTTATGATGCTTTAGGAATGTCTGATAATAAAAACACACCAAATACAACATGATCTTAAAAATTCCTTGGATACACAAGATAAATTATATCCCTTCTTTTTTATTCCAAAAAAATATAATTCTTACACCTAGGAAAGGTCTTCATAGCCTAGGAGGATCCTAATCCTTTAAACATGTTTCAAGCAACCATGCATAATCAACCCAAGTAACACATAAATTACCATATACCTACAAATGGAGTCAAAAAACCTCCATAATTGGTTGACGTTAATGGATCCACAAAATCTAAAGTGGCCATGATAAAGAAGGGTGCAAAAATAAGTTAGGCTCTATTAAAGGATAAATCAGAAGAAAAAGACATAATAAAAATAAAAAATACAACTAACCTAGAACCAATCATTGGTTTGGTAATCTCCATTTTTTTAAAAATTGATATTATCAACCTATTAGATAAGGACACTCTCCTAATCCTTACATTTAACCCATGAGGAGTGGGGACGTAAGATTCATCTAGACCTCAAGGTTAATAGACCCAAGAGGAGATGGTTAACATACCATACCTTTACATGATAGAAGTGTATAGGAATTAGGACATCCCCATTTATAACAACCATCCAAACAAACTTAAGTTATAACACCAAAAATTAAAAATTAGAGAGGTGAGCCATACTTCACACTCCACCTTTATCATTTCCAAACTACTTTGAAGTATACTCATTTATCATGCTAAGATAGGACATATCAATTTTATAGAGTTATTTATCTATTGGGTCTACTCCATCTAAGTATGTTGGCCATTATATTTTGTGTTATACTTAGGTGTGTTTCTAATCACACTCCAACTTTTCCAATATGAAAATAGATCATTCCTTCCCTCATAGCCTTGCCAATACTCAAGAATGAAATTTGTACCATGATAATAGGTAGGATATAAATTAAAATTAGAACCCATGATTACCCATGGGTTCATAAAGTGGATATTAATTTCCCCATAAAAAATAAATAAGAACCTATAAAATCACTCACTAGATTCTTACAGGCTTTCCCACATTAAAATAGGATAAACAGTACTACCCATGTCATACTCGTTGACAATTTTGACTACAAGTCAAAATGGCTCAACCCCCATATAGTAAAAAATTATATATGGGTCTAATATTTTTTAATAGGATGTTTTATAGTTTATTTTATGTACTTTAATCCCATTTTATTCTTGGTTATGGTCTAATTAATCTATATGTCATTTTGAGTCACTTAGTAGCCATTCAGGGGTCATATATGCAAGTGTCATGGTTTTAAAGGTGTTAAATTGTATTTTTTTTAATTAAAAATTCCAAGAGGTCACACTCCATATAAATAATGTTAGTCCCATATAAAACTTGTTAGTTATCTAACTGAAATCAAGAAACCAACTAAAAAAGGAAGATTTTGGCCCTTGTACGACCCATAACAGAGTGTGACACATGGGATAAGGTTTTTAGATTACTAATCATATTAATAAAACTAATTTACATGATTTACATATGCTGGAAGTGCCAAATTTGAGCTAAAACTATTCTACTCATTTTTTACCATTTTAGACACATAGAACTAGTCAGTAGGTTTGTGCTTGGTACAGCTATTTGGAGAAGTTTCAAACTAAAAACCTTTGGGGGATGATATTAAAATTATAGAGGTTAATTTTCATAAAAATATTTTGTGGATTGGTAAATTTTTCTTTATTAATAATCTCTAACAAGTTGATTGTGTTTTTCTACTCATGATTTCCCATGCCCTATAGGATTTCCTCTTGTTTGGACAAATATATACAATAAATTTGGTTATATTGAATATAAATTATGTTGGATATCTCTTTTCATACCTTAAATTCTTATTTTAATTTTTATAAAATATCTCATGGGCTAATTACTTTAGTTTTTAAGTTGATGTTGTAGGTGAAATGGTAGTCAAGTTGACAACTTATATAAGGTTGTAATCTATGAAAGGGATTCATATAAATAATATATTGTGTTTTCCATGTTTTAATTCCATAATCAACACTTACATTCCATTTTTTTTCTTACAACATGATGCTTTGATCAAATATCTAGTCATGTCATACCCATAGTCAAATTTTTACTTGCTCTCAGCTACAGTCATGATGTTTGAGATCTTATCATGTTATAAAGGATAAATGGAGAGTCCAAAGGTGTTTTAAATCTTATTTTTATATGAATATTCATATGTAACCTTCCAAATATAACAAAGGGTCTATGGTGGTAGTCATATGTAGCATATATAGTTAGGCAACCATGAACGTATGTCTACAGGTATCTCTTAGGAAGATGTCACCTTGGAATAAGGGTAAATGAGATTGTTTTAATAATTTAAATGTTATAATTTCATGTAAATTAATTTTCATTAGGATTCATTTAAAACTTCATGTGATATACACATTGCTCTAGGTTTACAGTCACTACCCTATATACTGTTATGTAAGCATCTATATGAAGGTACATGTATGGAAGTGTTAAAATGAGTTGTATCCTTTCCTAAAGTCCTAAAAAGTTAAAGATATCATGTAAAACCTATGTTAGATTCTAATTTTGTATTCTAATTTGAGGAACCTTCAAAAGGTGAGATGGTTGTATTCAGGGACCTTTTCCCTAAAATAAGAAAATAGAGCACCTAAGCATTTTTTGAGGTCATATGGCAAGGTTACTAGGGGTATTGACCAACATAGATACACTCATCATATATACCTATCACAGGGCTTGAACTTGGAAAATAATTAAGGTAATTTAGTCATGTGGTTTTCTTACTATAAAGGCCTAGAGATGCCCCTTTAGCCACTAAATTTAGATAGTTTCATCTACAGGTTTTGAGCTATAAAGAAGATTCTTACATCCAAAATTACCAAGTTAAAACATGTATACATAGTGGATGATAGTTTTAATTTTAATATGAAATTTTTGCCTCAATTATTTTCCAACAAGAATTGAAGAACAAGGTGATGAGTTCCATCAACACCTATAGGTGTCTTAGGCCCTGAAATGCTTACCTACAGCCTGACTGTAGGTGTTTACCAAGATCATGATGTGAATCAACATATAATAGACATATATTTACAATAAAATATAATTTTAGATTGTTTATAACATTATAGGATATACAAAGTAACATGACACATATTCTAATGTGAAATCAACACCTATAAGGTCTTAATGACTCCAACATAGTCAATTGTAGGTGATTGTAGGTAGATAATAAGCTAAAACATAGCATCTAGGTGATGGTCTAGCCTAGTAAAGGTGATAATAGGTCCAATTAAATTGTAAATGATATTGGAATGTGTCAAAGAGGCTCATGTAATTTTTTCAAAGTCTAATCCATGCAAAGTCACCTATAGGTGCCCCCCTCCAAATCAAGAAACACAGTCAAGTGAAGGGCATGACTTGAGATATTTTAACAAAGGTTGTAATGAAAAATTTATTGTAATTGATTGAAAAAATATAATTTACATATAATTATTCCCTCATATCAATGGAAAATATTAAAAAAACCCTTTTTAATTGCATCTCATACTCCACATGGTAGAAGCATACACATAGTCTCTTTCCTCACAATTTGTCTTAGATTTTAGTGATTTTAGAGGGTAAAATGATGTTTCAAATAACAATTTTTTTGTAAATATCATATATATTAATTTTATAATCTCTTCCAATGATTAATTTGTCTAAGGGAATAGGGTAGGTACCCTCTATTTTATCTTAGATAGAGGGTATTTCCCTAGAAGCACAAACCCTATAGTCTTGGAGAATGGAGATAAAGAGATAAGGTAGAGGATAAATAAAGATTTAAGAGAGGTTTGGTAAGATTAATAACACTTAAAAAAAACATGAGATACATTACATATAATAAAGAACATCAATAAGGTGCTCTAAACCCTCAAAAATACAGACATGGCTATCAAGTATGGATTAGGACTAAAGCCAAATTGAAGGTCAAACTCACATCCAAATTAAGATAGGTACTATAATGAGATTTAAAATATTTATAGGGTCATTTTAAACATTTATAATATATTGGTATGTAGATAAGACACAAGGAGAGCCACTTTTAGCTTTGGACCACATCATGGCCTATGTAAATGGAGAAACAAGAATGAGTGGTCAATGTTGGAAGCTCATATCTACTCTGACACTTTGTATGGTAAATCACAGGGATAATGTGAGTTAAATAAGGTCATGAAAAATTATGACAACAATTTCTCTATCCAATGTCAAACCTATATGAAACATCACTAAAGGTGAAAACTATTTAAAAACCTCACAAACCCTAATTGTAGACCAAATGAATGAAATGAATATGGGAAGCTATCAAAATGTTATTTAATGACCATGAAAGTGTATATATGTTGTCTATGAACCCTTAGGTCTCCTTCCCATAAATTTTTTCACTACCCTACCTATATGAACATGGTACATGATTGCTTTCAATGATTTTTTAATGCATTGTGAAGGTTTTAAGGATTTTCAAGAGGAACAATAAACTTTTTAAGTGATATTATGAATTAATATAACTCCCCATGTCCATTTAATACTTCAAAAAATATCCTAAGTGTCCCTACAAGTAGCTTCATCTCAGTCAGTCAAAATTGGCAAAGTGAGCAAGATGGTGAAAGTGTGGAAACTTCAAGTGGAAGCCTATTTAAGGTGAACCAAAGCACTCTAAGGAAATGTATGGACTTTAAACATGTAATTAACCCTATTTTATGTATTAAATACATTTTGGAATCCAAGTGTGCAAGGTGTGTGAAAGAGGAGTTTTTTTTGCTACATGTAGTGATGGCTCACTTTCAGAGTGATCCATATGATTAAGAATGTACCTAATGCATAGATAAGGATGTATATAACCCCTCACTCTTAATTAAATTATTATATTTATCCATACTTAGTTTTTGGATGTTCCAAAAGTGGGTAATGATGAAGATAATTTTCTTATGTAGAATAAGGAGTTTCACGCCACATTTCATGAGTTTCATAGTTTGAAGAGTCATTTCTCCTGTCAGACCTTTTATGGTCTATATCATAATTCATAATTATACACATGTAAATCATTATCTCAAAATTACAATTATTAAAGTGACCTTTTTACTCCTCCTTTCCCATTTCTCTCTCAAATGTTATAAGTAGCTACCATTTTAGCCTTTGTAATCTAATACCGCACTAGGTATGGAAAAGCCCTACTGGTTTTGAAATTTTACTTTGCCTTATATAATAAATTCAATCTAATTTTAGTTCATATATCATCTTTTAAAAGTGTGTGAAGATATGTATAGTTAATTTTTAAGAGATATCCATTTATCCTTTCTTTCTCTCAATCCTTCCATGTTTGATGCAAGTGATTCTAGCCTAGCAGGGCATATGAAGTGTTGTTAAGTATATGGATCTATTCTTAAGTGTATAAATAATCCTTGGTATCTACAACTAATCTATGGTTTACCTTATCTTTGATATTATTAATGCATGTCACCTTCATATTGAAATACTAATGTTAGTGCATTCTAGGACTCTTAGACTAGTGTTGCATGCCTTGTCTCTTTGTGATAGAGTATGATAGTTTGTGGTAAACATATTGGTGCATCACCTTATAGAATAAGTTTCATTTCATGAAAAATCTAACCATTTTCCACCATAAACAATTATTTAGTATAGGTGAAATCATTTCAAGACATATTTAGGGAACTATCCCTTTATTTTTAGAGATTCATCTCACCTATTGGTTATGCACATCTTGTGAGATCTTTCCATTGTGACACTTGGATGAGGAGAGCTAAGACGTCTCCTAAAGGGGTGAAAATCCTAGTGAAAACTATTTTTGGCATGACTAGTGGGAATAAGGTCCAAGAGAGTATAAACATTATTGGTGTGTCTTTTCTCTATCATCTTTTTAAAGAAAATAAGTTAGCACCAATGGTGATTCCAAATGATAACCTCTGGTTGTAAGCAGCCTAGGTAAATCTAATTGAAAAATTTGATCAGTTTTTTTGTTTCCTTTGACATATAAGGTTGATATAAATAGTTATGGCCAATATTCATATCATGAACCTCATTTTTAGCCTTTATATGAATCACCTTTTACCCCTTAATAGTCCTATAAAAATAGATATCAATCTTATGAGCCATGGTAGACCTATAGCCATTCATCCCTATATATGGACACCATGTTATTAGAAAACCCTATGAGGAAGGCTACCAAGATACGTATCAAGAAATTCCTTCTTATCAATCCTAATATGAGTCCTATCAGACATACCATGATGTCTATAAAACTCAAGAGTACTCCTATGAGTCTTGTTATGAGAAACAAGATGTTTCTATGGATTCTAGATCAAGATTTCAAGATGCAAGGGTTGGATTTTTAGAGATTCTAATGTGACAAGTTGAATTTGGTCTTGATCCCCATCATTACCCTCATCCTCCTTTATTTTTTCCATCTTATATCAAGCATCCATACCATAGTTATTATTCATTGAAGAGAATATGAAAATATGGGAAGATGAGTATGATGTGCTACTTGGTCATCTCATGAAATGGTTGAAAGGTGATACCTAATGTCATATGAAGAATTTATAGATGTATGAGAATTTATAAGGAACTCAATGGGAGATCAAAGAATAAATGGACTTGGAAAAAAAGTGCTTTAAATTCTCAATAGAAAGGCTAAATATGTGGGAGGATAAAGATCTCAAAAATGAACATGTTGATGTTGAAAAATTTCAAAAAAATTATTGGCAAGATGCAACTCCTTATTATGATATAATATCCCTTCTAATCAATCCAATAAGTCACTTCCCTATGAGCTTACTAGTGATTTTCTATTTCCTAAATCCATTCATAAACCTTCTCTTTCACTCACACTCCATCTCCAACTCATCATCCTTTCACTTCACCTCATATTCCATCTCCTTCACATTAGCCTATCCATAAACCTCCCACATCACTTCTTGAGGAAGAGTTCATCTTAAGAAAAGAAAGTGAAGAATAAAAAAATCAACTCATGGCTGATCAAGAAGATGTCATGAGTGACTATAAGGAATAAATCACCATAGGGACTCCCCTTGGTGAACGAAAAGGAAATCCTACCTTTTTGAAAGAGGAGAAACATATTCAAGATTATTTTGCAGTTGTCTATGAGGAATATGGCCAAGACTTGAAGAGAGAGGTATTTGAAGAAGACTCCACGTATCATGAAGTTGTGGATGACCATCTCAAGCATGAAGTGGAGTGTACTATCAAGGATGAAGGTCAAGTCACTCCTCAAGAAGTGGTAGTCCTAAAAGAGTTTCATGAGACCAAGGTAAAATACATAGCTCTTTGATATGACTCAATACCTCCATATGATTTTGAATCACATTTAGCTACATTGGAGAATGAATAAAACCAACTTGATGACCACATACATCAAGGAGAAAAGGTTGAAGAGGTGTTGGTTCTAAATGACAAGGAGGACAAAGATGATTGGTAACTACAAATGAAGCTCTTTCAAGAGATTGAATATCTTTGCCAAGTTGATAGTCAAGTACATGAAAATTTCGAGAAAGATTCTTCCATGAAGGATAATGAGTGAGATTGGGTAGAATATGCAAATTTCCTTTATGATCTAGAAGAAATTGTAGTTGAGAAGAAACCCAATATTATTGAGAGCACTATGGAAATCAAGAATGTATGCCTTGTTGAATCACCATTGGAGGTTGTAATTAAGGATCCATATGATAAAGTTAAGGTTGTTTGGGTGAAAGAGAAGTTAATTTCTATAAATAATATATTTAGGGTTGTTTGTTTCTCATTGAACATCATGCCAATGAAGTTGGAAAACAACATGAAAATGGAGGCATCAATGTCAAAGGTCAAAAGGCTACATGTCTCACTATTTACTTAATTTTATGAATCAAGAGAGGTTTAAAAATTCCCCTTTGATCTAGGAAGGATTTTTCATCTTAGGTTAGTTAGTGTTTGAGTCAATTTGTTTAGTTTGTGTGTGTGTTCCATAAGTGTTCATGAAGCACAAGTGTGATTTTTCTTAGTTTCTTGTCTTGCCTATTGCTTCTTGTTGGTTTTCCTTATGTTTTGTATGTTTTCAAAGGATTTATTTTGTAAAAAATCATGTACATGTAACTCCATATCCCAATGGATAGGATTAGGGAACTAGTTATGGCATAACAATCATACCACCCTTGGGAAATTGCTAAAGATGTTGACCATATTGACCGCAAGTCCAAATGGGTCAACCCCCTATAGTAAAAAGTTATATATGGGTCTAATATTTTTCATAGGGTATTTTATAATTTATTTGATGTAATTTAATGCCATTTTAGCCTTGGTCATGGTCTAATTAATTTATATGTCATTTTGAGTCACTTAGTAGCCATTTAGGGGTAATATGCAAGTGGCATGGTTTTCAAGGTGTCCAAGTGTCTTGGTTTTCTTTAAATGCCCAATATGTCAGATTAACTATTAGGAATGTAATTCCCATTTGAAACTTGTTGGTTATCTAACTGAAAATCAAGAAACCAACTAAAAAAGAGGAATTTGGCACTTGTACAACCCATAAGAGAGTCTAACATGTGGGATAACTTTTTTAGATGACTATTAATCTTTATAATACTCATTTTCATGCTTTACATTCTTTTTAAGTTCCAAATTTTATCTAAAACAATTCTTCTCCTTCTTCACCCTTTTAGACACACATAACTAGTCAGTAGGTTTATGCTTGGTACAACTAGTTAGAGGAGTTTCAGACCAAAATCCTTTGGGGGATGATAGTAAACTATATATACTAATTTTAATAACAATATTTAAAGTATTGGTCAAATATTATTTTTGAATCATCTTTAACAAGTTGACTATGTTTTTTTGCTCATTATTTCCCATACCTTATAGGTTTTTCTCTTGGTTAGAAAAATTTGTATAATCCAATTATTGATATTTAATAAATATTATGGTATATCTCTCATCTCATGATTTTCATGCTCAGTTTCATGTTTGTAAAAGATCTTATGGGCTAATTAGTTCAATTTGCAAGTTGATTTTCTAGGTGGAATGACAATCAAGTTCACTACTTGTAGAAGATTATTTTCTCTGCAAGGGCTTAATATGAATAGTATATGGTGTTTTCAATTTTTAAATTACATAATTACCACCTCCATTCCATTTTTGGTCTTACAACACCTTGCTTTGATCAAAAATCTAGTCATGTCATACCCACAATCAAAATTCTACTTGCTCTCAGCTATAGTCATGATGTTTCATCTCTGATCACATTATAAAGGATCAATGGAGAGTAAAAAGGTGTTTAAAAGGTTTTTATTTTATTAATATTCAGATGAAACCTTATAAATAACACAAAGTTTATATGGTGGTAGTCATATGTAGCATATATAGTCAGGAAGCCATGAATGTATGTCTACAGGGATCTATTAGAAAGATGTCACCTTGGAATAAGGGTAGATGATCTTGTTTTAAGAATTGAAATGTTATAATTACATGTAAATTAATTTTTATTGAGATTCATGTACAAATTCAAGTGATATACACATTTATCTAGGTTTATAGTCACTACCTTGTATACTACTATGTGAACATTTATAGGCCTATATATAGATATGAAGGTACATGTATGGAAGTGTTGAAATGATTTAGACCCTTTAATAAAGTATTAAAACATTTAATATATCATGTTAAACCTATGTGGAATGATAAGTTAGTATTCTAATTGTGAGTAACCTTCAAAAGGTGAGATGATTGTATTTAGGGACCTTTTCCCTAAAATAAGAAAATAGAGCACCTAAGCATTTATTTGAGGTCATATGGGAAGGTTGCAAGGGTTTTTGACCAATATAGTTACACTCATCATATATACCTATCATAAGGGTCCAAATTGAAAAATAAAAAAGATAATTTATTCTTATGGTTTTCTTACTAAGAAGGTCCAAAGATGCCCCTTTGACCACTAAATTTAGACAGTGTCATCTATAGGTTTTAAGCTCTAAAGAATATCCTTACATCTAAAATTTCCAAGTTGAAACATGTATACATAATAAATTACCTTGATATTTTTAATAAGACATTTTTTTCTCAAGTATGTGACAACAAGAATTGAGGAACAAGGTGTTGAGTTCCATCAACACCTCGAGTGTCTTAGGCCCTGAAACCCTTACCTACAACTTGAATGTAGGTGTTTACCAAGCTCATGATGTGAATAAACATATAATATACCTATATTTACAATTAATTTTTATTTTATATTGGTTATAAGATCATAGGATATCTAAAGGAATGTGACACATATTCCAATGTGAAATCAACACATATAGGGTCCTAATGACTCCAACAAGTCAACTGTAGGTAAACGATAAGCTAAAACATGGTCTCTATGTGATGGTCTAGCCTAGGCAAGGTGATCATAGGTCAAAATAACTAATAAATTATATTTTAAGGTGTAAAAGTGGCTCATTTAATGTTTTAAAAGTCTAATCCATGCAAATTCACCTATATGTGCCCCCCTTCAAAGCAATAAACATAGTCAACTAACTTGACCAGTCAAGTGAAGGGCATGACTTGAGATATTTTAACAAAGGTTTTAATGAATAATTTATTATAATGGATTCAAAAAATATCATTTACATCTCATGAGGTCCTCAAATTAGAAGAGTAGAGTAAAAAACCCATTTTCAAGTATATCACATAGTCCACATGGTAGAAGCATGCAAACAATCTCTTTCCTCATAATATATATTAGGTTTTAGTTTTTTTTAGGGTAAAATTAGGTGACCAAGGGAATTTTTTTTGTACAAATAATATATATTACTATTATAACTTCTTCCAATGACCAATTTTTCTAATGAAATAGGGGAAGTACCCTCTGTTTTGTCTCAGACAGAGGGTACTTCCCTAAAAGCATAAACCCTATAGTCTTGGAGAATGGAGATAAAGAGATAAGATATGGGATAAATATAAATTTTATATAGGTTTGATAATTTTAATCACACATAAAAAAAATTATATACCTTTCATATAATATATAACCTCAACAAGGTTCTCTAAACACTCAAAAATGCAAATAGGCTTGTCAAGCATGGTCTAGGCCTAAAATGGAAGGTCAACTTCACTTCAAACATTAGATATGTATTATAATGATATGGACCATATTTATAGGTTAATTTAAATAATTTATTATAAGCTATTGGTATGTAGAGAAGCCACAAAGAGAGACACTTTTTGCTTTAGATCACATCATAGCCTATGTAAATGGAGAAAAGAGCTCAAGTGGTCAAAGTTGGAAGCTCATATCTTATTTGAAGATTTTAATGGAGACTAAAAAGGATAATGTGATTTTAATAATGTCATGAACAAACATTTTTTGGAATTATTTTCTCTATCTAATGTTTGACCTTTATGAAAAATCACTAAAGGCCAAAATTGTCTAAAACCCTCCCAAACCCTAGTTCTAGACCCAATGAAGGAAATGAAGATGAGGATCTATCCAAATGGGATGTAATGACCATGAAAGTGGATGGAGGTTTTATAATACTCTTCAAGGATCCTCCCCATCAATGTTTTCACTACCCTACCTATACAAACAAGGTACAATATTGATTTCTTTGACTATTTTGTGAATTGTGTAGGTTCTAAGGACTTTCAAGAGGAACACTCAACTTTATAAGTGAGATTAGGATTATATAAATACCCATTTACATTTAATACTTCAAAAAATATCCTAAGTGTCCCTACAAGTAGCTTCATCTCAGCCAATCAAAACTAGCAAAGTGAGCAAGATGGTGAGAAGTGTGGAAACTTCAAGTTGAAGCCCATTTAAGGTGAAACTAAGAAATATAAGGCCATATATGGCCTTGAAACATTTAATTAACCCCATTTTATTTATTTTAATGATAAATTTAAGCCATTTTGTAATCCAAGTGTGTAAGGGGTGTGAAAGAAGAGTTTATTTGATTACAAGCAATGCTGACTCACTTTCAAATAGATATAGATGATTAAGAATGTAGCTAATGTATGGATAATCATGTCCATAACCATTCCCTCTCATTTAAATAATTATTTATATCCCTAGTTAGTTTTGGGATGTTCTAAAAATGGGGAATAATGAAGATAGTTTTCTTGTGTAGAATAAGGAGTTTCACTCCATATTTCATGAGTTGGATAGTTTGGAGATCCATTTTTTCTATAAAAAATTATATGGTATATCTCTTAATTAATCCTTATGCACATGTAACTCCTCTTAGCATGAAATACATGTAACTCCTCTTAGCATGAAATTTTTTCAAGTGACCTTTGGACTTTTCTTTTCCCACTTCTCTCTCAAATGCTATAAGTAGTTACCATTTTAGCCTTTGTAATCTAATACCACACTAGGTATGGTGAAGCCCTACTAGTTTTGAAATTTTAATATTATTTAGAAAATAAATTCAATATAGTTTGAGTTTATATATCATATTTTCAAAGTGTGTGAATATATGTATAGTGAATGGTTAAGGTATATGCATCTATCCTTGCTTTATCTCAATCCTTCATGTTTGATGCAAGTGACTCCAACCTAGGAGGTCATATGAAGTTTTGTTAAGTGTATGAATATATTCTTAAGTTTAAAAGGAAGCCTGAGTATCTATAATTGATCTATGGTTTCACTTACCTTGGATAGTCTTCATGCATGTCACCTTCATATTGAAATACTAATGTTAGTGTATTCTAAGAATCTTATACTAGTGTTGTATGCCTTGTCTCTTTATGATAAAGTATGATAATCTTGTGGTAAAAATCTTGGTGCATCACCCTATAGAATAGGTTTCATTTCATGAAAAATATAACCCTTTCCCCCTAGAAATAATCATTTAGTATAGGTGAAAGCATTTCAAGACACATTCAGGGAGATAGCCCTTAATTTCTAGAAATTCATCTCACCTATTGGTTACCATAGCTTGTGAGATGTTTCAATTATGCCACTCTGATGAGGAGAGCTGAGACATCTCCTCAAGTGGTGAAAATCTAAGTGACAACACTACCCACATTAGTTTAAGATACATAATTATGCTTGTGTGCTTCTTACATTGTAGTGAGATCTTAATTATGATGGAATTCTCCCTATACCAAAATAAAACCCTAAATATTAAATGTACCTCCCAACCCAAAGAAAAGGTAAAGTAAACAACCTTTTGAATGTCTAGAGAAACTTACCTACTTCGATGTATAACTTATAAAACAACATTTTAAATTCTTACAAGTTATTACCTTCCTTCATCCACAACACAAGTTGAATAATTTTCACCTTTTCAAGCCACAACCTAGTTAAAATGCTTGCTGCAAACCCTGTCAAGAAAAATATTATTCACATCAAACCTAAGGTTGCAAAATAGTAAGTCATCGATCTTAAAAAAATTAGATTTATTAATCAAGTAGACTACCCCAAATGGATGTCCAACATTATCCAAATCCTCAAGAAGAATGGTAAAACTAGAATATGTATATAATTTTAGGACATTAATAAAGCATGTCTAAAGTATGGCTTCCCTATCCTATCCATTGACATCATTATTGACACTATCATGGGGTATGAATTACTATCACTCATGGATGGTTTTTTAGGGTACAATTGAGTTTACATTTTTGATGAGGACCAAATGAATACCTCATTTATTATGAAATGGGGGACATTTTCTTATATTTTCATGCCACTAAATCTCAAAAACATGGGGGAAACATATCAAAGGGCCATGACCCACATACTCCACAATCTCATTCACAAGATAGTTTAGATCTATGTAGATGATCTTTTAGGAAAATAAAGATGATGTGTAGACCATTTAGAGGTGTTAAAAACCATATTAACATGATTAATTTAATGCATCACTCTCAACCTAGATAAATGTGTGTTTGGATTCACCAATAGAAAAATCCTAGGGTACATCATCTCCCATCATGAGGTCAATATTAACCCTGATAAAATTTGAGCAATCTTAGAAATTCTCCTTCCCATAGACAAATCGAGAATAAAAAATTTCTTAGGTAAGTTTGGATCCGTTAGATGATTCATTTTTAATCTTGCATATGCCATTCATCCCATTAATAACCTAATGAGAAATACAAGAATCCTAACTTGGAAAAATTATTATCGAGAGGCATTTAAATTAGTAAAGAACTTTCTTATGTCTCCCCCTATGATTATGTCACCAAATATAGATAATCCCTTGATAATTTATATTATATTAATTTAGGTATCCCTTGCCAACATGTTAGATCAATAATATGACACCAATAAAGAATGTGATATCTATTTCATTAGATAAACCTTCATTGATTATGTTGATTATGAGATGGGATATACTTAAGAAAAAAAAATAATGCTTAGTAGAAATATTTTTGACAAAATTATTTTGACATTATATTCTAAGTAAAGAGATAAGAGTTATCATGATATCTCAATCCCTAAAAAATTTCCTAACCCATCCTACTCTCACTTGGAAGGTTAGGCACTTAATTACACTCTTAAGCAAGTTTGATTTAACTTATGTCAACAAAAAGAGATATATCATTATTTATTTTTTGGATGATTCACCCTTGGAAGTTAATGACTTCATTAATACTAATTTACCTGATGTGATAATATTCTATGTAAAAAATCCTACTATTAACTCCTCTCCTTAGTATGCATCTATCATCAATTACCTGATTGACCATACTTATCTTGAAGGTGCCAACCCAAAACATAAAATATGTCTTTATGTTATATGTGGTCCATTATTTCAATGCTTTTGACATCATGTTTCTTTGATGTCTCTTTCATTTAATAGTTGCATTTGTGGTGAATACTTTAACAGCCATGCAATTTCTTAAAAATACATAGGATGGGATGCTTCTGGCCCACTCTAGACCATAATGTTATTGAATATGTACAAAAATGTGAGTAATTTCAATGTTTTTCATGTGAGATACATATTACCACCAAGGCATTACCACTCATTATCACTCCATGGACCTTTTCCACTTAGGGCTTGGACTTAGAAGGTAATATATCCCCTACTTATTCAGATGGTCATCACTTCATTGTCATGAAAAATAAATATTTTATAAAGTGGGTAAAAGTAAAGCCATTATAAATTTTCACCATATTAATCATCACAAATTTTATCCTAAATCAAATCATCTACCAATTTGGGTTCCCATAGGTCATCATTACTAACAACATGTCCCCTTTCAAAAATATTTAAATTTATGAACTATGTAATAAATTATCTATATCACACCATTCAGCCTCCCTATATTATCCATAGTTCAATGGTCAAGTCAAATCTACTAAAAATATGTTGAAGTCAATTTTGGTCAAAACTATTATAGATTCTAAAAGAGATTGGCACCTTCAACTCCACCCAGCACTATGGACTTATAAAAAACTATTAAAACACCTACTAGGAAAATACATATTCACTAATATTTAGATCTAATCCATTGTACCCTAGAAGTATAAATACCTAGCTTCTATGTTTCCCTCCAAGGCCTTTTTGATTAATAAGATTATAGAGAGGCATGACTAGGCTAGTTATAATTTTTAGATGAACATTAGATTGATGATGCAAAAAATTGCATTTCTTATGTTGATTGTATGGGTAGAAAATATAATAAATATGTCAAAAATAACCCAATATATGTAAGATACCTTATACTTAATCTCAACAGTCAAATTGATAAGAATAGAGGAGAAGGTTAGAAGTTTAGACTTAACTAGTTAGGCCCCTACATAGTGACAGAAGACACTAAAAACATATCATATTGGTTATACAATTTATAGGGAAATGAGTTAGGCAAGTCTATCAACTATTTTCATCTAAAATGATTCTATATATATTACTTACTTATCATGTTATTTTCATTTGCATTACATTTTCATAGGTTACATGTTCACCTACATATAAGATGTGTTGTTTAGTAATTATTTGGTTATTAGTTTGTTGTGTAAAAACTTTAAAAATGTGGAATATCACATCATCCCAATCTAAAATATCAAAATCATAATTTTACATTTATCTTTTCCTTAGTTTTTATGAATAGAGTACACCTTTTTTCCCTACATCTTGCACAACTTAGAAAAATGCTAGCCTACAAATTTGTCTATAGGTTTGTCCATGGTATTATCTCCCCTTATGGTGACTTTAGAAAATATAACATTATCATGCTTATAAATACGTAAGTTTAATCACCAATCTTGGTCCTTGGTGATGAGCCCTTGAACCTTAGTAGTTTCATGGGGCCAAGATTTGGGGGTAAAGTCCTTGAAGGTAAATAAGTGCACACTCCTATGAAAATAAAAATACTTATGAAAATAAAAAATTCAAATTTCACATCTCTCAACCTTTTTCTAAGATTTAGTGGTGATCCCTTGCATCTTATTGGTCTCATGGGGTTATAATTGGGGAGAGATGCCCATTACTCATCTACATCTAGCCTTTGGTGATGAACCAATGTGTCTCCCTAGTCATATGAGGCTAAGTGTAGGGGGTCATAATAACAAGTAGAATTAAATCATAGAAGAAATATAAAGTCAAAGAGTGTTCAAAGATAAGGTTATTCAAAAATATTTCCTACATGTCTATGTTTAAATAGGGTAACATGTTTGCATATACTAGTTCTATCAGGGCTCGTTATCTCTAAATGATGCCAATAAAGTTAGTATTTTATAAGTCTAATAAGAATTATAATTTTTTGTTTTCTCATAAGGATTAGGTCATCTTCATTTTTATTATGAAATTTTGATCTTTGCTTTTCATTCTTTTATTACCTCACATTTATACTATTTCCCCTTTTATTCCTTGCTAAAAATTGAAAGTCATAGGTTGTGTAAACAAAACAACTAGGTAGTCACCTAAAAAATAAATGTTAGCTTATTTACAATTATATATGTTTATCCATCACATTCCATAATTTTCATACATTCTATTTAGACATATACATAATAATTTCCCCTAGCATTATATAAAAATAAAGAGATACATATACATATGCATCATCACTCCTAGCCATCAATATTTCATCAACTAAGAAGAAAATTATGAAAATCAAAGTCCAATCACATGAATTTATAAGTGACTAAGAGATAAGAGAAAAATGTAGATGATATTTTGTGATTATATATCACCTTAGTCTTGTACACTTGGAAAACTTAGACCCTAGTTATTCTTATTAGTTCTACACATGCCTTGCTTTCCTAAACCTCACATATTCTCTATATTATTCCCCTTAGCCTATCTCTTAGTCTGACCAACTTTATATTCATGACACATATGTCTTATCTTACCTAGAATGCTTAAAATTTACATATCTTATACCTTTACAATTTTTGAGCTTGTACCTATTGTCTTTCTCCCTAGACACTAACATTCAAGACATAAAGTATCATATATGTTATTATCATACCCTAACACAAGTGTATAATGCCCTAAATTCATCTAATTTACAAACAAAATGTATTACAATGATTGGCCTAAGTGTTTTAATGTGAGTTATGTCCCAATAGGATTGGTATAAATACAATATCAACCCTCATTCACTCCTTACCTAGAAATCAGACCAAAAGAGCACTTAAGAAGCACTCAAGTTACGAAAAGATTTCCTATTCTACCCTAATCTAATATCAATCAATGGAAAAACCTAGATATAGGTCTAAAGTACTAAATAAGTATTCATATGGTCATATTTACCAAGTTATAATCTAGGTCACTGTTGTACTTGATTTACACACACTACATGATTCACATGCAAGAGAACACATATGTGATAACTACATGAGTTTGAGTTCCTCTTTTATAGTATTGGATATGTAGGTAGCACCCTTTGATAGTGGGGTCATTTCCAGTCATCTTGACACTATTTTCCACTAACACATTTCCCCCAAGGTCACATTGAAGATGAAAATCTATGTTTTTTTATTTCACTAGGAGTGACATTCCTTAACCCAGATCTAAATACATTAGAGCAAAGGTGAATCCAAACCTATAAGCATCTAAGTGGTCACATCCTATTTTAGTTGATATTTTTTAAAGGACACTATAATTTGAAATTATACACTAGCATCAATGCAACCATCCCAAGCTAATGGAAACTATCTAAAGAACAAGAGGTATTAGATCTATAATCTGATGACTATTCCAAAACTATCTTCGTACTTGCTTTGTACTTGTACCAGATCCAAAATTACAATTAGCATCAAAACCAGATAATTACTCTATTTTATGTCATTTTTATATAGAATACTTGTACTTTCCATTAATAACTTATCTCAATTTTATAAATTAAACATATGGTACATCTAAGTTTAACACATTAATTGGTCTAGTGTAGATCTGGTATTCACCCCTTGTGCCTTATAATTTGTATATCCTTAACCATATCTACCTAATTAAGATTATATAACTAAATTAGGGTTAAACATTTGGTGAACCCAATATTTAAACATCAAAACCTAGGCCACATAGGGTTTTTTATTTTTTTTAATTGTTGCAATGTGTTTTAAATTTTAAACTTCTCATTTGAGAAGTAATGGAAAATGTTAGTGAAAAAACTAGATTCCAAGTTAAAGATGAAGAAGTATTGATTACTCATATAAACAATAATAATGGCTAAATAAATGCATTTTTGTAATGGTGAATCCTTAGCAAGTACTATAAGTCAAACCACACTACAACTCAGTACATCTAATGGGGCATGGATTATGGTGTTCCAACCTTTTGAAACTATTATTTATAAATATATGATGAACTTACCTATTTTTTAAATTAAAAAACTATATTTAATGTCTATTAATACTCAAAACATGTTTCCATCCCCTTTATTGATTACTCGGATTACTAATCAAAATCCCACTGGGCCTATAGTTCAATCACTCAAAGTTGTAAACACCTTACAATATAATGATACAAACATTGAATAAAAGGATTCAAAGTCTTCAAATGATATAGACTCATAATATGTGTTTCCTAACCCTCTTGCTCTTGAGATATCTTTCCACCCTTTGATAATTGGATTTGTTTCACACAACATATTCAAACCTTTTATATGGCAAGCCTTGATTATTCTTAAAATGATAAAATTTTGACCAGATTATTTTCAAGGAGCCTCAAAGGACTATTATTTGAGGTCGTTTTATGACTCACCTCTCCAATTTGTGAAATCATTCAAACCTCTTGTAGATTAATTTTTGGAACATTTTTCTATCAACATTACTGAAAAGGTTTCTTATGCTTAAATTACAAATATCTAAAAAGGAACCAATGAAATAGTTAATGAATATGTCTTGATATATAAGAAAATTCTAGAAAAAAATAACCAATCCTATAGCAGACAAAGAATTATAAGACATATTAAAGCAAATTTTTCTTTCTCCTTTACATGAGGTCCATTATTTTCAAAATTTTCTGAATATTTTTATGAATTATTCCATGTTGTACGGGACCATGAAATGAATCTTATGTCATTTAATAAGCTCAAGTATTTATCAAACACACCAATTGCATATCCATTCTAGTTACACAATTTTAAAATTAATCTAAGTTATAAAGTAGAACTTCTTGAGCTTAAAAAAGAGACAACCACCAACAATGTAACAATAGTTGCATAATAGTCTAATTATCTTGTCCTATATAATGCACCAATCACATAATTTACACATTTACTTGAACCTCCTACATCATTACTCCCATGGTTTCTATAATGTCATCTTATATCTCTCCCTCCTCTAATATAGGTTGATATTAATAGACCTCTACCCAAAGGATATGATGGGAATTCTTATTATGACTATCACCAAGGCCTTGGTCAATCTATGAAGAATATTATTTACCTTGAATAATAATATATAAGACCTCATTAATGAGTACTAAATTACATTTTATGATCCTATCAAAGAAATTAGATTCACAATCAAGTGATCACCATAATTAGAAAAATATTTAATAATCCTTTGCAAGACCATTCCAAGAAGGAACCCAAAGTTCAAATGGAATATAATGCACATCCTCCTCCATCATATTATGGATACCCACGAGATGGGGTTATTGGTTACTTACACATGACATATACCTCGTATGGTTAAAAAAACCTACCATTTATTTTTATGATAATTAAATTAAGGATGATGAATCTAATATTCATTCTCTATTCATTCAATCATACCTTGATAAACACCTCATACATAGTGTTATGATTTAAAATGGCGAAAAAAAAAATTTGCACCATGATATTACTTATGCATTTGGGTTGTACTCACCATAATTTTCACCCCTCTACTAGATGAGTGAGATCATTCCATGGTACCGTTCTAAAAGGCTCTTTGTGAGATTGATCTACCTTT